>JAPDSC010112730.1:16190-30497 GCA_026290005.1 Latrodectus geometricus
ATATATATATATATATATATATATATATATATAAGATAGATAGATAGTTTACTTTTCATCTTAAAATGTGTACCATGTAAAAAACAGTTATGATATTAAAAGTTTAATTACTGTTATGTATTTCTGTAATAAGAATGCCATGAACTTATATACAAGAATAAAATATTTTAATAGCATTAAATAAAGTATATTATAAATTAGTTCTCTGCTAAGCACTATATCTAAGTCAAGACATATAGAAATATAAGAAAAATAAGATTGAATTTTAACTTATTTTATTTTCATGAAAATTCAATATTTAATAATCAGTACAAATTAGTACTTGTTGCAGATTTTTCAAATTCTTCGAAAAATAAATGTTTATTGTCTCGAATAATGACATTTTTTTTTTCTGTTTGTCGAAATAATTTCTATCTTTTGTGTCTTTGATCTACATAATTCAAGAAATTAATAAACTATCTAAATCATTCTTTTTAAAAAAGTTATGGATTATTTAAAATTTATTAAAGCTAATATGATTTATTAAAAATTCCTCCTCATCGAAAGAAAATTTAATCAAGTTATGGAAGACATTATTGTTACCACGAGGTGTATACATAAATAAAATATGCAAGAACGAAGGGTAGTAAGCAAAAATATGTAAATAAACTTCGCGCTGTTGCTGGTGTCCTGCCAGATATATCTAACTTTCTTAAATACAAAAAGTGTAGCCCGGAACTCCTATTTTGTGATGTTTTCTGACGTCATTCCTTCGCACCATAGAGCTAGAGGAAAAATTATTTCAAGCCCCTATTACATTAGAGTTGCCGATATTTCATTTTGAGCAACTCCCGTAGACTTAACATTACGTGACGTCACAGCTCGATTTTGGGGAACTCGGACACGTCGTCCAATGATATTTCAGATATTTTTTACAGCTGCGCATTTGAAATTTGATCTTTGCCAAGTTTTCGCCAAATTTTATGCCAAATGAAAGTTATTGGCGTTATGAATTGCCGAAAATGAGCAATTTTTTTGTGCATGCAGCAGCAACTCGAGCAATTCGTATCGCCAATAGATGATCAACGGAACTGGTGTTGTCTTTTACTTTCACCAAGCGGAAACAATAAGATGCCAAGAAATAACATGTTTTCATTATTGTTAATGAGTGCATGTGATAAATATATATACTTGAAAATGGCAAATATCTGTGTTGAATGGGCAAAAGAAATGGAAATTGATTTTATTGAAATGATAAAAGTAAAGCCTCATATATGGGATAATTCAGATTCCCAATATAAATTTACTAAATTAAAACAAAGAACGTATGATGAAATAGCGTCCGAATTAAAGTTAAAATATCATCGTTATAAAGATGTATTTACACGTGATAAGAATTTTCACCTGTGTTGTTTTAGTGATCTCTTAATTTTATTAAAACTATAAATAAATATTATTTCAAAATACCAGTTTTGTTTTAGGTCTTGATAATATTATTTATTTAAGGAAGGAATATTATTTATTTAGGTCTTGATAATATTACCGAATTTTCCTGTATATAATCCGCAGCGGCGTATAATCCGTGGCAATTTTTTTTCGGCGAATAGTCTAAAATATGTACTGCTGATAATATAGATATCACATAAAATAAAAAAATGCACAGTAGGAATAAAAATTTTATAAATTGTATAGAAAAAGAGCATTTATTATGAAATATATCAGTCTAGATCCAGTTTATCACAGAGTGAGATAAACTTGAGATGAAAGCACGAGATCGATCAAAAGAGATAATTTTGAGAAGAGAGTCTTGTAAAACTTATCGATATTTAGCTTCTAATAACTTTTAAAACGATGTTAGATATATTTAAATGAATATATATTTGCTTCGTTAATATTTAAATGAAAGAAATGGGTTATTTACAAACTGCGTATTTTATACATTTTTTTTATACCGCGCGTGCTTTGTTTTTCACTTCACATTAACAACATTTGACGTTGTTTTTATTTGCTTTCGCTAAAGCTTTTAATTTAAAATCTTGCTGTGTAAGTTAAAAATTTTCGTTTCCATATGACGATATACGAATTTGAATAATTTCAAAACGAAACATCTCACGTCAAGACAAATTGCAAAATGATGTTAGCGAATTTATAAGCGTTAAAGCTTTAAGAGGAAGCGAATTCGTTTTTGAACGTAATTGCACAAAGCCGATAATAGTTTAAATAACTCAGGTGTGTCCTGGTACCACCTGTTATTTATTTTATGAAATATAAAGAGTATTTCTTTCAAAACTTTCTTGTAAGCTTTTCTGATGGAGAATGCGGTATTTATTTAAGGAATCTTGATAATATTATTTATTTAAGGCCTTGATAATATTATTTATTTAGGAAATTAACTCAAAAGTTTTAAGAAATTTTTTAACCAGATATTTTCCTTTTCACGTCGACAAAGATTAGCTCTTGATCATTCTAAACGTGAAGTTTCAAACGCCAAAATTGAGTGAAACAATAGCAAGATGGCGTAATGTAAACAAATTTTGGCTACTAATTAAATTCCCAAATAAGAATTCATCATGAAATCTGGACACCTACAGAGTAAAATATGGCAACCTTAAAAATGTTAGCCAGAAAAGTGATCTGTTAATAAATCTAGTAAAACAGCTATTTACTTATAGCAAACCTAATAGAAATCTCGAACATTCATTGGACGATGAGCTCGAGTTGCCGCAAATCGAGCTGTGACGTCACGTAATGTTAAGTCTAAGGGAGTTGCTCAAAATGAAATATCGGCAACTCTAATGTAATAGGGCTTAAGATAAATCAAATTTAATTTTAAACTCATTTAAATTGTGCAACATTGGGCACTGTGTTTTGGAACTTACTTTGAAGAATAATTTGATCATTTATTTTTTGAAAAGTTGAGTGGCATCAGAGCCTGCTAAAGAATTTTTGAGATAAGTGAGCTGATCATGGTTACTGTTTCAGAGGGTGAGGTAAAAGCGATCGAACAATTGACTGGAAATAAAGAAACAAAAACGAAATTTTCATTTCCTTACAATATTTAGATCCTTTATGCTGTTTGGTTGTTTAAATACATCTGATCTTTTGGATTAAGTAATTAAATAATTCTGTTTCGCTGCATTTCTAAACATGGTATGTCAGTATTTATTTATTTGTGTTAACATGTTAACTTACAAAACCAGAACTAAATTATTCACAAAAACTACGTATTTTCACTTTTTTACCATCAATAATATTATTTAATATTTTTATTTAAATTATACGAAAGAAGTATTTGAGAATATGTATTATCTGAAGAGAAACATTTCACTAAATTATGCAAAGTGGATCTTAAAAATTAATATGTCTTGTTCATGAAGTTGTCTTATTAACTATATAATTAACTATTCTTACGAATTACATTCATAGTTAATAATACTATTTTTGTATTTAAATTTAGAAATCTTATTGGTTTATATATTTATCATTAAATATTTACGCGTTGCTTTCATATTGTCTCAGAGACTGAAAGAAATGATTGTGTATATCTTGTTTTCATTACCTTAATATTATTTATATAACTGTTGCCCTGAAAAGTTTATAAATTCTGTGCTGATTCTATAATTTTGTTCTAAAAGTATTGTGAATGCCACAATATATTTAACAAATATATTTTCTATGTTGAGTATATTTTTTAAACTTGAGCGTTTTAACATATTTTTGAATTTAAACTTTTTTTTTTTAACTTTCACTCGTTTTAAATATTTTCTTATAAAATTATTTTTAAATTTTATGTGAAATTGTTTTTCTTCTGTTAAGTATAATAAAACTTAAAAATGTTTCCTGAATATTTATACTTTTTTCTTTTTTAATGTTTGAAAATCAATACTTTAATATAGGTAAATTATTTTTTTGGAATGTGGTATTAAATAGTATTAACATTTATAAGAAAAATATGTAAATTAATTGGGTGAATGTAAAAAACAAATTTGATCAAAGGCAAACATATTATAATTAAAATGTTTTCTATCAAATTAGATAAATGCTTTTACTTTTAAATTCATTAATAGTTAAATGCACTTTATGATTTAATGACAGTGTTATTAAGGTACTTGAAAGTCGATATTGCCAAAAATTTATTAATAAACCAAATTTGGTTTATACTGTTTGCAGATATTATAAATATGTGAAGATTTTTCTAAACACCAGCAATTTATTAATACTTCTGATATGTTGATCTGAATTAAATTTCATTTTATTTCATTTATTACAGTGTTTGTAATGAATTTCTTTATGGTATTCAGTATAACAAAATGCCATATTTTTCTTTAATAAAGTTGGTCACTTACATTTCCATTACTATTTAGAGTTTACTGAATAAGATAACATTACACTATCATCAACATATATATGTTGATGATTATTTGAAACTATCAATGTATGACCTTTATTGCCTTTAAGTACTTTTGCTAACAATAGTAGTGGTGAAAAGTTGTCAATGTTAACGGAATAGAAATCATAATAAGTTGATGTAAATTTGTTAACAGATTATTTAATTTTTTTAGTCATTATAATTAAATATTTAAAAAGAGTAAGTGGAATGAAAGTTATAACAATCTTTATAAAAATAAATAGTGATGAAAATAAGGTATTATGTGATTATTTTATAAAATATTGTGCTTTTTTTTTTTATTTTTTTTTTTTGCTGTTTTAAAATGAAAAAGTTTCGGAATGTTCTTAAAAAGCATGATTAATTTAGTATTTGGAATAGAATCTCTGTGATATTGCTGTACTGTTTCAGCCTAATTGAAAAATTCCCTTCCTTTTCATGATAGTAAGAAGATCAACATAAAAAATTTTTTTCAACAATGCTACATGAACCTAGAGTAAAAGAAGTAATTCATTTAAATTAAATAATTATATAATTTTATTCAATCCATACCAGATCAATTAAACAAATCAATATATTTTCCATATTTGCTATGTTTGCTCACCATCATTTCAGATATTAACAATATGCTTACAATCATAATTTTCTTTTGTTTAAAAATTGTTCTTACCTGAGATACAGTCCATTAAAGATGGAGCCTCAAATGTCATTTTTCTCCTGAGATTTTTGGCAAAATTTTTAAACTTTCTTTCTCTGGAATAATTTGAAGTATTTTTATTGAAGTTTGTTTCTTTGAAAAAGAATTTTTTTTCTGATTAAAATATATTCTGTGTTTGACAATGTTTTCCTAAGTTCTTTTGCTATAGCTTTCAAAATTTGTTTTAAAGAATTTAACCCTTCTTTGCATAATGGTGGAAATTTCCATCATAACCTATAATGCCCAAAAATTATATAAAAGAACAAGTTCACTTTAAGTTGATCGTGTTTGGATACCTTTTTAATGTCCATTGCATAAAAAGAAACATAGCTGTCAAAAATAAACAAGTGTCATTATCAGTGAAATGAGCTTAAAGTTGTCTCATTCCGCTGTTTGTTGTAGTTGCAATAAACGTATGATTTCGTTTATAATTTTGTTTTATTATATTAGAGTTTCTATTGCTAAAAAATTGAAAATGAGTGGAAGAAAGGTTTGTAACACGTGTTTCTGTTATTTTCCTCTTTTATTTCTATTTAGTACTAAGCTAATGATCTAACTTTGGATGATGATGGAAATTTTTAGCATATTGTTTTTTGCTAAATTTATACTATAAATATATACTAAGATTTTTTTAACCATTTTCCCTTTAATTTTGAACATGAATTATATCAACTTGATTTATTTCACCAATAAAGAAAAAAACATGCAAAGAAGGGTTAAAAATAAATTTTATTTAAAAAAGTGTTAATTTAAAAAATTATACTTTTTGGATTGTTGTATCAGAGCTATACAAACTCTTAAAAAGGGTTTTTCTACTTTTGAGGCTGAGGTGCCAGGTAAATAATTAGGTCTTTTAGCTTTTATTTAAAAAACTTATGAGTTAATTCCCTTTTTAGACATAGCTGTTTTTAGTGGTTTTGAAGCCACTTTAAATAGTAGCTATCAGTTGAATTCGCTTTTGATTGTAAAAAGTAATTATAGAATCACAAACCAAACCTTCTATTTTTCAATTTGATGAGTCTAATAAAAATGTAAATTTTGTTGCTTTGGGTACAACTTTAAAATTTTCTTTAAAACTTCAGCTACCTCAGGGAGTTTACTTCTTTTAAGTAAATATATGAATATCATTATCCCAAGCTACCAAAGTTCTGCTTTTTCTTCTCTCTTGTTGTAGTTGCATTGCAAAAGTTTAGTTCTTTCCTGGAGTAGTTGTCAACTGTCATGATGACCACCCCTGCTATTTTCTAAGTTGTCCTCAATAGGTATTTAAGATTCATACATGAATATTCATGATAACAGTAACAAGTAAGTGTTCATACTTTGAGGCTCAAAGATAAGTTTACCTTTCCTACCATTGAATGAGAGTAAATTATGCAAGTGTAAAAAAGTTACTGGATTGTTTGGTACACATAAATTGAAAAATTTTCACTTCCCCTTATGAAATTACTTAAAATTAAATCCAAAGTTATGAATTATCTTTAAGTATTCATAAAGCTCTTTCAGCTAAAAAAGTCCTCCCTATCCATTTATAGAACCTTACTATTCATGAAGGCTGGCTCTTTGCTTGTCTCAAATGATGATATATTGTTCAAGGAATTTATAGAAGACTTACCTCCTTGTTCTAGGAAAAAAGCATTTTAATCTAAGTAATATCTTGTTGGAACTGCCATGGTTTACATTCCCATTTTGATGACACCAAGTCTATAATTTCGACTTATAACCCCTCATTGTTTAGCACTTCCGGAAAGTTTCCTGAAGTTTACTAATAGCATTTCCATGTGTGGGGTTAATTGTTTTAGCAAAGTGTGGTAATGATGTTGCAGTGTTTAGAGGTGTTTGTATACTGTCATAATTTTCCCAGCATATAGCCCTCCTGCTTAACATTACTTTACAGGCTGTAGCTATGAGAATTCACACTTCATGCTTGATTAATCTGTAGTTTGTATTAACCACCATATGATGTCATCTTCCAAGAGGAGCTAAACATATTAGTTGATCAGTTTCCTTCATTATTTTTACTGTTCAGTTAACTTTAATGGTCATAATTCTTTTTAAGTAATACCAATTCTTGAAATTATTTGGTAGAACAGTTTATTTCTGATAACTGTTTCTGTCTGTTAAACATACATGAGAAAACTTGTTTTTATTTAATCACATTTTGTTCTCTTGATCTGAACATTTGTTTTCTATTACTGCTACGACTGCTAAATTTAATTGTAGGTCATGATCTGCATAACAGTGATTAATTTCTTTATATCTCCCAGACAAGAGTTAGTATTGTGTAACTGTATGTACTTACTTGTCTCTAGAATTTGGCAGATTTGATGCAATTTATACTGCTAGTAGTTGTTGATAATGAAATAGTTTTGATTGAGAGTATGGATGAGGATGTTTGTAATGTTATTGAAGCAATTATGAGTGCAGCACCACAAAGATGATCCAAACATTGGCAGAATAAAGGGTCAAAATACTTGCAAGAAACAGGTAGTTATGGTATTTAGAAGGCAACCTACATTATGGTGAATTTCATTACCTTTAAGAGAGTAAAAACAATAGCTTTCAGTACTTGTCATAGAAGTTGGAAAATCAGTGTACCTATCTTCCTTTAGTGATATCTTCTATATCGAGCAATAGTTGTGAAGGAAAAAGAAAGCACAGTCAATGGTATTTAGTTAGAATTCTTCATCCCTAATTTAAAGATGGCCTTTGTGCATTTTCCCTTGGGTATTGCTTATGTTCCTTGTGAAACTTTTACCAGAATTTTAAGCTGAAACTCTTATAGTTCTTTGTTTTTAAGAACAAAGATTTGTGCTGAGCAAACACCTATTTATTTTTATCATAGATACTTCACATTATTACTGTGAATTTATGTTAGAATTAAAGAAATTATTACAACAAGCAAACACCAGTTCTAGATCTAATGGAAACAGCTATCTCATGTTTTAACATTTATGTCCAGACCCCTTATCAAACTTACATTATTTGTTTAATCGAATAAAGACTGAAAGTGTGTTTTCAAATCTTTTGAATAAAGCTATAGTGATTCTGTTTTTGAAGCATGTTAAAGATCCTTCTAATTCTCTAAATTATCATCTTATTACTTTAATGAATTGCTTATATAAGTCTCTTAAATATTTTTCTTGTATGTCTTAGGAAAACATAACAGCATTTATGCCTTTCAGAGTGTCTTCTATAATTAATATCCACTCTTCATAATATTGCCTATTTGGAAACTCAGATCTAGAATACTCTTATGTTAAGAAATAATCTTTTTGGTTTCCATTTTCTTCATCACATATGACTACTTGGCACTATGGGTTTCTCCATTCATTTTATAACTTTGGCTTCTTAGGTAATCTTCTAATATTATCATAGAATTTTTTTATGTTCCCATATCCTTAAAGTTTCTATTGGGTATTTTGTTCAATATTTTTATTCAAGCTGAAAATATACTCATGGCTCTATTTTAATTGTTACAATATTTATCCTTCACATCAACAACATCCTTTAGCAATTGTCACTTTTTGTACATGGTACATTTTTTGTTGATGATCTGCAAATATGTCAGGGGTCAAATGAGCATCTAATTGAGAAACAACTATAAACAGCTATAATGATATAAGTGTATGATGCAGAGAGAATAATCATACTCTATCTTCAAGTTAGAAGACATAAGTCCACTTCTGCAAGAAAACTACGACCTTTTGATCTACATTGTTTGTACCTTTTTCTATGGTCTATGAGGTTAAATTTCTGACCAAAATATTAAGTAATTAATATTAATACAAGTTTTATATTTTTGAGAGAAGTGTGAATAATTGCTTAATAACCTCAAAATGCTGTCAAATGCTTTTTGGGATACTGATAATAAATCTCTCCTTCAAGTCTACCATTCATTGATCATATTTCACAGTGATTGCTTATTTGTTTATTATCTGCTAGATCTTTAGTCATACACATACTGGACACTCATGCTTTAATCATCACTGCTTTGAGAATATGATCTGTTGTATTTCGCATATCACTTATTCACAACCTATGTGAAATGCCAACAATTATCTTAAGACTTGTGATCAATGGAACTGCCTCTCAATTATTATGTTGGCCTCTCGTCATTCTTTATGTTCCATGATTACTTCTGCACTCAAAAGATTGTATGATATTTGTACATCCAACATCCCACTTTTTCTCACTCACACTAAATTCCACATTTGAATATCTGACTTACTTGAAATTTGAATTGAATCAACATCAATTTGCTCTTCCATCTTCGTAAGATCTTACAATTACTATTATGTAACTATTATACCAACAATTATCTCTTTGCTCAATATAGAAAAATGTTCAAAACACCTTTTGTTTTTTGTTAATTCTAATATTCTTATTACTGTCAGTATGCCTTTTATACACTAATATTGATAGATGGCTCAAAAATGGCAGGACATGTTGGCTATGAAATGTTGATTAATGACTACTCATTAACTAAAGACTACATTCGTCATGCTCCATCACTACTTATTTTTTGGGCTTTTCAGACTGAATACCAATAAAGGTACTAAATTCTTTTTCTACACTGACAACTTGAATATTTTGGATTCTAGGAAAAACATTTACTTTACTTGTCATCCTGTTATGTGAAAGATTTTCAGAGCATTAGAATTCTTTGCTTGCAAGGGAATGATTTATAAGATTGATGCAGCTGCAAAGGCTGCATTGAATCTGCTTGAGTCATTAATTTCAATTTCAGATCTAAGAAAAGATGTCAGAAAGTTGACATATTCCGTACGATAAGAGTTGTGTAGCATGTAATTTGAAAATAAATTAAATACCATTTTCTATGGGTCACTCATCAGTTTTTCCAATTCAAATTGCTGTTATATTAACTCGCCTTCATATCTGGCACACGTGTTTCACACATAATCATTTTTTGAGTGATTTAAATTCATGATGTAAAATTTGTGATGAACCATATTCTGTTTTTCATATTTTAATTCCCTGTAAATATTTTATTCAACATTATACATTTTTAAAAATTATACTTTAATAATAAAATTATGATTGATTGAGATTGATTTTTTAGTGATATAATTTACTGACGCTAACACTCTACTGCAGTATTTTAACATTTTTAAGACTTAATTTTATTAGATTTTAAATTATTTAGCTTATATATATGTATGCATTTAATATTTTTTTTTATTGTTTTATGTACTTATATGGTATATTTTATTTTAAAATACTGCTGGTCATATTTTTAATGAAGTTTTTAATTGTTGTTTGTGTAACAAAAAAACTATTTCTCTATTTAGAAAATTTGGCAAAGCATTCCTATTTGGAGCTTGCATTAAAATCCCGAGTTGACCAACGTACAACTTCAGGAGTTTATCTATTAGTCATACATGCATCTCGTGAATATCCTCATTTTGTTGATCATGAATCTTAATGTTCTCTTGCAATTTTAAAAATCGTGGTTAAATATGCAAAATTTTGGTGAGATCCTATGACTTTGTTCTGGTAATTTTCATTTTTCTTGAGAACATAATTGCACGATTTAGCCCTATCTGGTTTTTGAAATCGAGATTTTGTATAATTTCCAACTTTGACTAACATGATCTCACCTAGTCTCCAACTTTTAATATAATTTCTTGCTCAATCTACAACTTTGAATATTGCAATCTTTGCTTAACCTTCAACTTTGAATACTTCACTTTATTTACTTACCACAGAAACTCTTCATGACTAAATGCTAGAAACTAAATTTTATAAGAAGTTTATTATAAAGGAAATTAACTTTTCAAATTAATATTGCTGTTTATGTTTCATAAATAATATATGTAAAGCAAACAATAATATATGTATGATCATTCTTTTAATTTTTTATTTATTTTTTATTTTTTAACAAATCAAACAAATGCTCTTTTAAAAATATGCACGTAATACCAAGCAGGTATTAACATCAAACTAAATCAACAATATAAGTAACATCAATTTTTATATAAATTTGACAGTTGCAGTAATTTACTAGGTGTTCACCTGAGCAATTTACTCATTTAGCTGTATATCATTTAGTTTAATACATTCAGTTATTAAATGTGGTCTTCAATACACTTTATATATTTGAGAGTATGTTTATAAGCTCCTTGTGTGTGAAGAATTTATGGATCTGGGATATACTTGTTTTACCTTTGTACCATTATCTTAACTGGTATCTAATGTGTTAAATGTTCTAATATGGTAAACGTCATTAATTCATTGAAGTTTTGTTGTGAAAAAATTGTATTTTCCTATATATGATCCATGGGTTATGTGGGCACAGCTTGTCCTTTTTGGACCTTTCACCATAAAACCCAACCAACCATGGGTTATGTGTTAAAGTTTTAAATTTCATTCTGTGTATTATACACCACTATGGATATTTTGATAAGTTAAAAAATTTTATAACTTATCAAATTATCTTATTAATTATTATTATTTTATATTATAAAGTTTTAAAAAAAATGCTGTTTAGTCTTATAACATAAATAACAGACGGCTCCATGACTCAGCTGACTTATTTCAGCTATAATCAATTTTGCCCAATTACATTTAAGAGTTCAAGAACGAATTCAATTCCTCTGAGAGTCAGTTACTATTGGCTGTCATCATTTTACCTTGACCTGAGCCATTTCATTTTGAAAATATTCAAATTTGTCTTTCATTATTTGGAAGCAAATGCGTATTAGTTACACTGCAGATTTTAAATTAAAAGCTATAGAAAAAGCAAATAAAAAATGATGATAAACATGTTAATGTAAGGTAAAAAACAAAGCATGCACAGTTCAAAAGAAAAATTATATCCAATGCTCAGTTTGAAAATAATAAATTCCTTTTATTTCATCATTAACAAAACAGATATATTTTATTTTTAAAATATATATAAATTTGTTTTAAAGGTTATCAAAAACTAAAAATTGATAAGTTGTACTAAAATCTCTTTTTAGAATTATGGCTCTTGATCAATTTGGTACTTTCATCTCAGTTTATTGCACTTTGCAATGAGTTGGATCCAGGCAAAGGTTTTTCATAATAAATGTTTTTGCTATACAATTTATTATTTCAATCATACTGTGTATTTTTTGTGTAACGACACATAATCATATATATTTTTGACTTTTCACTAGAAAAAATGCCATAGATAATATGCTGCTACAGAATATATACAGAAAAATACACCCCATATATATAGATATTATATACAGGAAATTTCCCCTTTGCCTGCCTTATTTGAGTCATTTGAATGCCACTTTTAACAAGCATATTTTCATATATTAATGCATTTGAAATATCCTTCAAAAGTGTAAATTGTATCAGTTTAGAGGGAATTGTACCCATTCCTTAACTTTGACCTAAGAGACTGATCATTATTGCACCCTTTTCATTTCTGATGTCAGAGCCGGCGCTAGCAGCTTCGCCGCCTCGGGCAAAGGGGTAAAATGACGCCCCTTTATAACAAAAATTAAAAGAGATAACCTAAACCCTTTCCACGATTAATGGTAAAATAAAACGAGTAAAAAAATTGCAATCATCAGCAATAATGAAGTTTTTATTAACAAAAAAATACTAATTTATTTATTTATGTTTTTGGCACTAAATTACAATTAGGATTCCGCCGAAAAAAAGGAAAGAGTAATTTCTGGTTCATAATTATAAAATACAGAACAGATATTTTAAAAAAAGTAAAACAAATTATAAAACCACTAAATATTAAAACTTTATTACATATTAAAAATACATTTAATCCGAGAGTTGAAATTAAAAGTGTTTTTTTCTCACTTTTAATTCTGAAAATTGTTTTATATTTTCTTTAACATTAATTTTTTCAGCCAGGTCATGTTCGTCGGCTATTGTTGTTAAGCCGTTTAGTCGATCCTCGGTAGTTGTGGAGAATAAAAAAATTTTAATTAATTTAAATTTGGAGATGCTCCTTTCTCCACTTGCCACACTTATTGGGAGAGTCAGCAATATTCTTAAAACTATACCAAGATTAGGAGCAAAATCCAGGTTCCATATGAATTTTAAACTCTCAATTGGACTTTCTTTTCTGTTTAGCAAAGCCAAAACAGCTACTATCTCGTCTGCCAAGTCAAGGGCGTTTATATCGAATGAATTCCCATCAGTCAACACTGTTTCTAAATCTTTACAATACTTTATAATGTCATTTTGAGGAATATCTTTTAAATCAGAAATATTGTATAAAAATTGGAAATAGTTGCTGTGGGTACTGATCAAATCAAACCTGGATTCAAGTGCATTGATAGCTTTATCTAATGTAAAAAAAAATAAAATTCTGCCTTATATTTCAAAGCAGGATCTTCTATTGGATCATCTTTTGCCTCATAGTCGAAATTAACATTCCTTCTTCGAACTCTATGACGTGGCTGGGTGAGCTCAAAATTAGCTGGTATGCCAATTTTGTTTGCGAGTTCTCGAGCATCGCAAAGCATTCCATTAAAGGCTCTGTCCGATCTAAGATCCTTGAAAAATCTTTACAATTTTTCAAGAGCTCCATAGCAGATGGTAAATCATAGTCTTTTGTCTGCAAGAGCTTACTTATAGGATTGATACAATTTAAGATTTTGTACCAAATTACAATGCAGCATAAGAATTTAAATTGCTTAACACAACTTAATAGTCCAGAAGCCTCAACTCTTATGGAGTTGTCAACCTCCGAGTTTTTGCAAACAGCAAGTAAAGCATCGTATATCCCTCCTAATTGATACCTTAGTGGTTTCAATGCATCTATTCGACTTTCCCAACGAGTATCACTTAGAGGTTTCAAAGTAAGTCCGGAAACATATTTTAATAATATGGTCCATCAAAAAGTTGATGAGGAGAAAAACAGATATATTTTTTGGACTATATTAAAATAATTGGCGGCTTCGAAGGATGCTTTTGCCACGTCATTAACTACCGAGTTTAATGAGTGACTGCTACATGGAAGGTAAAATGCTCTTGGATTTAACGCATTTATTCTAGATTGCACTCTCGATTTACTGCCTCTCATGTTGGCCCCATTATCGTAAGCCTGTCCTCTCATATCCTGCAAATTCAATCCCAATGTTTCAAGTCTTTTAAGTATTAGAGCTGAAAGTTCATATCCAGTCGATCTATTAACCGGATGAAAGCCTAAAAAGCTTTCCTTAATTTTAATGGAAACCTCCTTGGGATTGGACTTGTCAATGGATACATACCTTACTAAAACTGT
>JAPDSC010112742.1:0-22195 GCA_026290005.1 Latrodectus geometricus
AAAAAACATGGTTTTCATTGCCAATTGATCTGATATTCAGAAATTAACATTAAGTTGAACTGCAAATTTTACCTAATTGCTTTGCAGAATTTAATGCAAAATTTTTTACTAATAATTATTTTCTAGAAATTTTGAGTGGTGAAGTTTTTCCTATATATGGTATAGCAGTTATAACAATGAACAAAACAAATATTTTTTTAAAGCAAATTGCAGCTCTAGATGTTTTTAGCAGTTAAGAAACAACTATAAACTTCATTTATTTGCAAAATGTGATTATAGATCAGTAACTTAACCAAATATAGAGAGAATTGTTTGTTTTCTCCTCAATATATGGTTTTGCAATTTTTGGGTTTATTTTACTGCATTCTCAGATTTTGTAAATTTAGGGTAAAAAAAAACATACCCAATTCATTATATGTTTTAAACACAAAAGTTTTCTTGCACTTACTATTTAGTTTTTAATATTAGATACAGTTAATTATGATGCATTTATTTAGTCTGATACTGTAAATACTCAAGGAAATTAACATGTTATGAAGCAAATAATCTTAACAATGTTTGCAGTCACTATTACTGTGCATCGCCCTGTATTGCTCTAATTTGTTACTATTTTTTATGAAAGGATTTTTATCTTGCTAAATGCTATTTTCTAAAACCTTAATTCATTTATATATGGTATCATGTATATAATTTAATGTTCTATGGTGGCTTCATTTAGAAAAAAAGAACCATCTGAATATATTTAAAACTATTACTAAGGCAGTCAAAATATTTCAGTGCAACAATTTAATATATATCAACTTTTATTGAATATTTACCATAGAAAATGTTTTTTGTTACAGTTTATAAATTATTAGGATGTTTAAAAAATAGTCTATTTTTAATTCTTTATTGTGATCTAAATGAGATTTAGCATATTTATTATATTCATAAACATTTATTTGAACTATTCAATAATATATTTACAATAGCTGAATTTAAAAATTCATAATTTGATTTAAACATCAAACTGCTATTCAAGTAAAAAGATTATCTTATATGAGCTATCACATTTTTCCAATACAGGAAAATATTAAAGATATAATTTATTCATAAAAATATTTCCATATTTTACCATTAAAATATTTGAGAAGACTTATGGTGAAAATTAAAATGAGATTTTATAACACATTTAAATAATTTACATATTAATTTAAATGTATTATAAATCCTTATTAACTTTCATTTGATTACACAATTTTTGGTTAATCATTTAAAAAAGTTGCTTAAATAATTTAATAGCAACATAAATTTTTATGTTCAACAATAGTAATTATTGGATTAATATTAAAACTAATCAAATTGACTTTATTTAGGGTCTCTACAATGCCATCAACTCACTACATATTACTAAAACATTTTAAAACTGATGTTGCTTTTATTGCTTAAAGATATTTTTAATGTAATTGTAGACTAAAATTTTACATTTCTAAGTATGTAAGACAATGATTTTTAATAACAATGACTAAAAAGATTGTGATTTTGTACCATATCTACTAGTTTTGCAAAATTATGTGAATGACTAAATTTTTTTAAAAAAAATTCAATTTATGCAAACTTGAATTAAAGAACAATAAAATTTATCAAGATTCAAATATAACATTTTAATTTATATATTTGTTACTATATTGTAGTTATTTTCTTTTAAAAATATTTCATGTGTTCTCAAATTAAATTACTAAAAGAAAACTAAAATCATAAAATTACAATATTTTATTTCTTTTAATGTTAAAAAATCTTATATTTAAACCCTCTTTTTGTAGAACACAAAATATGGAAAATACACTGGACTACTCCGAAATTCATTCCAGGCACAGATAGATGTAAATATGTGTGTCATTGTTTTGGAGATTTTGTAGTTCACCATAGGCCTCCACTTTTATATGATATAACACAAAATCCATCAGAAACACAAGCAGTTGAAGTAAATTGGAGTTATTATAACATAATGGCTGATGTAGAAAAAGCAAAGGCAAAACATGAAATGGGTGTTGAAGAGGTACCAAGTCAATTTAGTTTTGGTAACACAATGTGGAAACCATGGTTACAACCTTGTTGCAACTTCCCATATTGTAAATGTACAGATTCAAACATTACGTTATGAATACCAAGTCCAGTATATAAGTCCAGCATTGTGCGATTTTACCTACAATGAAATTAAATATTTATATTAGAATGGATAATTATTTTAGACTTTAATTATATCAGAAATATAGAAACTGTGATCAATTAATAAATTTAGCATAACACTTACAAAATAACAGGCCTTCCATGAAATGTAAATATTTTATGATAGTAGCACACAATAAAATAATACAATGCATTATTAACATTATATGAGACAAGTATAATTTATACAAGTATTAAGAAATTTTTTTTAATATTTTATTCTGCAGGATCAATGTAATTTCTGAAAGTGTTCACGTTTATAAAAATGTTTTATTTTTATTGTCAATATATACAATAAATTTTCCTAAATTATTATGTGGTCATTTCTTTAAAGAGCTGTGGTTTCTGAAAGTAACATATAACAGAAAATTTATAACATTTGAATTACATTGTAGTTTAATTACCAGTATGCATGAAATTTAATATAGTTGAAGGCAGATGCAAAACCCTTCTTTAATGACAAATCTTAAATAAAAACAAAACAGTAAATATTTCACTGCTGGGAGCTGATTTTTCTACTATATCGATAAAAATAATTTCTCTTTTTTATACTGTCATATCTTTGAAATTTTCAGTCTTCTTTCCTTTAAATTTATTCAAATATAACAGTATGTGAGTTATTTTTTTGGAGAAATGTTTGAGTAAAACTTGTCTTTTTCAGAGTTAAACTTCAGAATCTTAGCTTCTATACTCTATTTGTTTTTCGAATAATTATCATTTGACTGAGAATATGTTAAATTTTACAGGAGATATAAATTGAATTTGTTTGCATTACTTTTCTACCATAAAAATAGATAAGTAAATTTATTATAACATGTAATGGCACTGAATATTGGTTGATTCATTAAAATATTCAAAATACATCATTTTATCCAAACGGAAACATTTTTAAGAGCTAAAATTTCAAGTCTTAATTGGTAGGCCAAGCTTTGATAATTCAAAAGCATTTGGATACACATGAAGGTCATCAAGTACATATATTAATCACATAATTGTTACTTTACACAAAGTTTTTGATTCATAAAAACAGTTAGATTCAAAGTAAGGCAAAAAATGTGAAGATCACCCTGGACTTCAAATCTCACTTCTTTGTTTAAAATGCAATTTCTGCACTTATTGCATTAACAAATATTTATTTTAGTTTTCTTCTACAGTTAGCTAATACAAGGATTCATATCATAATTTTAATAACTCAATATCACCCAAAGTGCACACAATGATATGGATTATATTACTTCCTAAGCTTTTTATATAAATATACTAAGACCACCTTCCTATTTAAACACAATAAAATTGAAAATTGTCTATATGCATATATATAATTTCATTTATTAATAAAAATAAAATTTACATATAAAGATATATCAACTTTTAACACAAATTCTCTCTCATACTTTCAAAAATAAGACATGTATGATTTCTGTGTTTAATTGATTTATTAAGTTTATACACTAAAATTTTATGTTCTTAAAGTTTTCAATTATAATTTATATAACAGATAATGAATAAAATCAATCAAAATGTAATAAAAGCATAATAAAAATACACAGTGAATCATTAGTGAAACAAAACAAATTTTAATGTGAATGAAAAGCAAATTATAATTTCACATGGCAAAGAAAAATTTCTTTGCAATGTCAATGAAATTTCATATACCAGGTAAATCACTTTTAAACTTGTGACTAAATTCTGGTCTAATTAAGAGCCTCAAAATCGCTTTATGCATTGTATCATATGTATTAAAAATGATTTTGCAAGCAGAATCTTCAACTAAAATTTCATAAGGAAATCAAATTACCAAATGCTTAAATTATTTTATTTTACATGTTAGAAAATATAATAAATATCAATTTTAGTCAAATGGAACATCGGATTTTAACATAAATTTATAATAACATAAAAAATCTTCACTGTTTTGTTTAAAGAATTAACAGGTATTCTTGATCATAATAAAATCAAATAAATAAATATATAAATTAATACATAACTATTAATAAACTTTATACTCATACAGAACAGCAAATATTTTATATATTCTAACAACAGATATTCAATTATATTTGGTGTCAGATACTTTTATAATCTTCCATTAGTGATAATGAATGAATTAAATTTAAAATATACCTACATAACAATATTTTTTCCTAAATTAAAAATGGATTATGTAAAAATCATAGCAATTTCAATCACCATAATTTTAATAAAGTCAGCAGGACTACTCATTAATTAATTAGATTTTGAAACAAACTTCCTCTAACTTTTTAACTTATTCACAATATCTATAAAGACAAAAACAAAATAACATTAATTTTTTTAAGTGTGCAATCAACTTAGTGTAAACAATTTATTTTTCCAAATCTTTAATATTTTAACAGCAGAAGTTTTAATTATAAACTCTCTCTCTCTCTCTCTAGAGAAGTAATACTTTAAACAAACCTATTATTTGTAAAGTATTTCTATTTACAAAAAATTTACAGGTTTTATTTAAAAAACAATATGTGTAAACAAAATACCTATTTTTAGTTA
This sequence comes from Latrodectus geometricus, assembly GCA_026290005.1. NCBI lineage: Eukaryota > Metazoa > Arthropoda > Arachnida > Araneae > Theridiidae > Latrodectus > Latrodectus geometricus. Next base: position 4,735 of record JAPDSC010112742.1, read on the forward strand.
AAAAAAAAAATGCTTTTATATTTTGCTATATTTTTTGAGATTTTATGGAATTAATTCCCATATTACTTTAAAGATAATTGAACTAAAAACATTTCAACTCAAATAAAACATATTTATAACAATGATGATAAATATTTAAAATCATAATTACCTCCCAAGTCTATCGAAAACATTTGAAGACCCTTTTATTGGCTTTGTTTTCGAAAGCAAAATCTTTGTTCTGGCCAAATTTCGAGCATCACCTTTGATTCCTAGCCTGCTTTTTACTCCAAAACGTTGTGATGCTGTTCTAGCTATAAAAATTTTTTTATCAAGATATTAGTGGATAATAAGTATTTTTCAAAAATATTTTAAAAAGAACTTGTACTTAAAAATTTTTCGTATTTCAAGAAAATACACCAAATTAAGCATTTCAATACATGAACATCATTTAAAAATTATTGATTTCAACAATGAAAAACATATTAATTATAATAAAAATTTGAGAGGAAAAACTTAATATTCAGCTTTTCTTCACACATAATTCTGCCAAAAAATAAGAAAAAATTAATACTAAAAAATTAAATTAATACAAAACCTAATAAATGTCTTTTGTATGATAAAGTGCAGACAAAGTTAGAAAACAACTGAATTTCAGCTACCATGATTTGATAATTGCATAAAATTTTATTGCACATTGCACACGAAAGTCCTAACTTTATAAAAATAGCATGCAAGTATTAAATTAATTCAAGTATAAGAATGAATATATAAATTAATAAAAAAAAGTTAAATATATTAAAAATTATTGAAGTAATTTAAAATAAGTTTGAAAATATGATAATAATCAGGTGAATTATTGTAAATTAGGAAATTATGCTTTAATTTCATATAGGAATAATTGGAATTCAATGATCCCAAATATATCATGAACAAATAAAAATCTTTAAATTTGAAAATAAAAGAATATTTTCAAAAATTATTAAAAAAAATTCAACATTTTAGAAATAAATACTAAAATATTATAGAAATAATCACAAGAATCATAATTTTGAAAGTATGTCAATGTATTTGCTTTCACCCTGAGGTACCTGAGTATTTTCTCACAAAAATGGATATTTAAATTCACATTTTGTGTTACTTACATTATTAATTATATAAATAACACATGATACAATTTATAATTTATTAAAGGAAGCATAAAATGTTTATTTAAAGCTTTGATACTAAAAACTATTATATATAAATATGAACAAAATAAAGTTGAGGTAACTATTGGAATAATTTAAAACACCTTTTTTGAATTTTTTAAAATTGATGGATTTTCTATTTATAAAAAATTATTTTAGAAAATAAATTCTTAGCATATATCCTGGTCAACAGTCCTATCAACCTTATGTACTGCTGATTATTAAAATTGAAAAACCAGAAAGGAATGATCTCATAAACACCAAAATCACACGGAAAGAAAAAGACTTTGAGGTATATTAGTGATTAGCATTTCAGTGCATTTGGGAAAAATGCAGGAGGAACAAACATCTGAAGCACTGGATAAAAAAAGTGTACAGCATATTTCAAATTCAAAAATCTCTTTATATGGTTAGAATTTTCTCAGGATGAGTTATGCCTTAAGATGAGATGATTATCAGCAAGTGCCAGAATTTTATTGAGGCAGGTTTGGTTTGTTGGGTTTTATGGCACAAGGTCCAAAAGAGGACATGCAGCGCCAAGACTAAAATTTTTATTTTATTTTTCTTTATTTATTTATATATAGTTTTTTTTAAAAAACCCAAACAACATTAAAATATATTAAAAAACAAAAATCCGTGTATATAATATTCTTAAAATTTTAAAGTTTATATATATTTACAATCATAAAATGTAAAATATTTAATTAAATAAAATTTAAAAAACATATTGCCCTTAAAAAGGCAAATAGGCTTCTATGGGGGGGATCCCCTAACAAATCAAATAAAGTAATAAAATCAGTTTTAAAATAAAGTAAACGTTCATTGTTAAAATCTTTTTTATTGAGGCAGGATCATTGCATAGTGATATTGTGTCACTTGCACTGTTCAAAACCAATCAGTATCAAACAAATATGCAAATCATTGGATTGCTGAGGGTTATTCTGAATGCAGGCAGTATTGTAATGCTTTGCCACAGTTAATGCCTGAGAGTATCAATATATTGCGAAGTCAACCTTGTAAAACTGTACAATCACATCAGATAATTATAAGTTAATGTATCTAACATCCACTTGTACAGTGAGAAAATTTTGGAGCAGCAATGATTGTCCATAGCTAGCATTATTTTGGCTTTTTTTTTTGATAGTGCATTAGGGAAAGGTAGTGATTCTGGTGAGGCCAATGTAAAAGCTGAATACAGGAATGACACACAGTTCTCTTTTCAAAGGAGACATAATTTTGTAGTGCAGCATTCTGATGGTCAGTATTTGGAACCGCTGAGAATACTCGTCAGGTTAAATTAAAAATCCTTATTAGCTTAGCGCCTGGTGCAGTGGTATGTTGAAAAAGTAGTTATCCTAGCCAGAGGAAAATAGTACATTAAGGTTTTTGAGGCTACTGTTGAACATCAATATGATTAAAATCCATATTCTATTTGTCCAGGATTGAAATGAAGTAATGCTTGTATTGGAGCATGAAGTATAACTTCATGCTCCAATAGAGAATGTCAATTGCCAGCTAACTTAAAATAAATGTTTTTGAAATTTTCATTACAGTACAGACAGCATAATTAACAATAATTTGAACTCCTTGAAAAGTTGTTTATTGAGCCTTTTCATTATTTTAAATAATGTAATATTACTCTTAAAAACTATTCTTTTCTTAAAAAAAAAAAAAAAAAAAAAAAAAAAAGAGAGAGAGAGAGAGAGAGAGCATGTTTTTTTTTTCTTATGGATTTAGATCTTGTCTTACAACAATTTACAGTTTAATTACCTTTTAAAAAATAATTTCTTATTTTTTAAAAAATATTTTGCTTATTTCAACACAGAAGTTATTGCCTTTCCCAATAGCTCACCAATCAGAAATATACAAACATGAATGGGGGTAAAAGAAAAAAAAAACCCTTCAATATATAATAATTTCATTTCAAACATTATATATCTCATTTTCTGATGCAAATATCATTTTAAAATGCTGTTAATTAAATTATTTTGTAATGTGTACATTTTTATCTGTTAAATATTAGAATTTTTATGTTTTCCAGTTGAAATCATAACTTCAGCCAGAAATTATTTCATCATTTTTAAATTTTATTTATTATTTTTTTTTTTTTGCTTATTTTGGCATGATGCATACAAAAATATCCAATTTACATTCTGTTTTTATAGCATTAACTTAAGGATTATCTTTTCAGTTCCTAACTAGGAAAGAATCCTTGAAATCTAGGTACGTTTTACCCTCGAAATATATTTATTGAACCAGATGTAAAATGATTCAAATGAAGAGAAATGAGTGCATTCATTTAGTATTTTATAAAATATTGATAATGTATTATTTACAAGTTAAAATTACAGACAAATGTTCGGTTTTATAGTATATTTTAATTGTTTGTATTTCTATATTAACCAAAACATTTGACCATATTGTAGTAATATAATTACACACTGCATGCTATGACAGATAAAAATTTTTCTGCTCACAACAGATAAAAATTTTTTATTAATAATAACAGCTAATCACAGTTCACTAATAGAAAAGTAAAATTCACCAAAAGAATTTTACTTTTTTACAAATGAATTATATCATAAATTTTTAGAATTCACTTTTTGTTTCCCCTTGAAGAACTTACATTGTAAAATCAAATAACAATTGAAAAATCATTACAGTCTATGAAAGAATGAAAGAGCATCAATTTGAATAACAATAGAAATAATACAATTAATTACTAATTTACCAAACACTCCCTGAGATTCTGGTCCCTGGAAAAGCCTTGGTGAAGATCTACTGGAAATCTGAGCTTTGTTTGAATGAAGGATTGAATTTATTTGGTTAACCTTTATAGTTTTTGTAATATTTTTAAAATTATCTTGTCGAGGCTTAATCACAGTTCGACTAGATGCAGCACCTAAACAGAGAATTAACATTAAAATAGCTCTTAAAATATATAAATATAACTAAGTTTTAGGTTATAAAAAACTCACTAGAAATCCTTGGATATTATACACAAAGGTTGTCAAAAATAATGGGAAAACCTTGCTGAAAACAGTGACTTTCATTTGATAATATAAAACTAAATTAAATATGAGACTACCAGTTTTTTTTTAAATTTTTTTATTACATCATAGTTTATAGTCTCAGGGTGCATGTGAGTGTATTGTATATAATCGTTTGCATAATTTCATTAATGTTATGTTAAAATGAGACCTATTATCTCAAAAGAGTTCAGATAGTGAAGACCCATGTTATAAGTGCATTAGTAACTACAGTGGCACAAGTATTAAAATATTAGCAGTGTTAAAGGTCATGATAATATTTAATGATTAATGCAAAATAATTTTTACAAGACAGAATTGTGAAAGGACATCTAAACTCACTGTGAGATAGGAGATTTTGATCAGCAGAAAGAAGACCAAGGTGGGAAAAGAAACTGCGGAGTGGAATGAGGATCAACAAAATCCAGTTTAATTCCATGCAAATTGAAGATAACTGCTAAACAATACTTAAAGTTTACACAACAGTAGTGATTGTCAAACCTCTGATGACAGATGTAAATCTGATGTGGCAAGTGCAGTGGTGGAAGGATCATAAAATCTAACTGTGAATCAATAAAAACCTTTTCCTAATAAATGTAGTTTCTCTTGGTTCTTTTACTAAGAGATGAGTTTATGTATAATAAATCCAGCAAGGCTGTATCCTATACTCTCTTCTTCTTATGATGAAGCATAGGGGTAGTTCTGTACTAACTTGAGGCCTCATTTCGTTTTTTTTTGGAATAGGTTCCTAGTTAGCTTTCATGGACAGGTCACTAGAATTAACAGTCTCTTAATTAATTAACCAACAGCTGCAATATATCAAAAGTCAAGTTAGTTTGACAATTGCATTCTATAATGCAATTCTACAATTAAACTAGAAATTGCAACTAATGAAATGATAAGTTTCAGATTCACTGTATTTGATCTGTTTAGACAGTTGTGGGAACATAAGTAATCAATTGCACAACTTTTTGCGGCCTACCCAATTGCATATCTTAACTTCATAGAAAAATTGTCTGTTTAAAAAAGGGTAAGATCTTGCTGTAAATTACAGGCTTGGTTTATTTGTCATTCAATAGTAATTTTTAGCACATAAAGGATAATTACACTGGTCTTACAGTTTACAGTGCTTTTATAAGAGTTAGAGCTGTTCTGCTGGAGGAATGGTACAACATTTTCTTATCCAAATATAGAACTTGTATATGTTGATTTCAAGGATGATTTAAGTAATTCTAACTATCAAAAATGTTCATTCACCACATGGAGCGGAAAACATATATTTTTGTGTGGGCTTTCCGTTATTTTGTACAAACTCTGTATGTGTATGTATGTATATATATATATATATATATATATATATATAACATTCTTGTTAATAGAGATTTATGGTACAGTTTCATTCTTTAATAGCATGACTTACTAAATTTTTTATCCTATTAATAAAAGAAATTAGTAATAATTAATGGATAAAAATAAAAAATTATTAAAGCTAAATAAGTTCATGCTTAGAAAAGCTGCAATAAATTTAACATATAATTTACATAAAAAAAAAAAACGTCTTTTTTAAATAGCAATATTATGAAAAGCAATACATTTATATCATTGTACACTTCATATTAAAAATAACCTTTTTTGTTTAAAAATAAAAGTAAACATAACATACATAAGCATTAAATATAATGCAAATATTAAATAATCCTTAGTAGATATAAATCAACAAATTTATTTAATTAAAATATTAAACATTACCAAGGAAGGAACATTTAGATATTATCTTGGAGGAACATTTACAGAATAATCTATAGCAATTTGAGTTTTCATTAATTGTGAACTGAGATGAATTATGATTCTGGTTTTCAATTTATGAATGAGGTTGGAATATAATTCAGTATGCAAAATAAAACTATAGAGCAAACAAACCATATGCTCACCAGCCAAAATTTAAAATTTTAAAACTGTATGATTTTTAGATATCTTGAAATCCATTTACAGTAAAATTTTTGCATACGAATGAAACTGTCACATTTTGACTTAAATAAATAAATGATTAATGCAAACGTTTGAAAAATATACCATTCAAAAATTTAAATTAAATATTAATCAAATTTTCAATAATTTAAATGTCATGAATACTGATTGATTGTTCTTCTAATACTTAAAAACACTTGCCTATTTTAAAAAGAATATATTTGCTTTAAATTTTAGTAGCCTAAATTATAATTCTATAATCACCAGTTACAATCAAACTAAATTAAAAAAGAAATAAAAGCGGATTTTAAAATTAAAGATCATTAATCATTTAAAGGAAATTGATTTCTTTTAAATCAAACTGTAAATTTAAAGAAGAATATTATATAAATCATTTTTGTTTCTTCTTTACATCCTTGATATGCAAGCAGCAGATAACTTATGATCACAAAGTAATCACTCAAGAATCTGGTTTAGTATGTTTACTTCTCATTTTTTTCACACAACAGATAATTAAACTGGGACATTTAAAATTTAAAGTGGACTCGGAACCACTGTAAAAATCCAAGTCTACAGGTGGGATTTGATCCTATAAATCCATAAGGGCACTATTCATTTGCCTGCCATATTGACCACTAGAATCTGATTAATAAGCTTTATACTTTCAGACTAACTTTACATTCCATATAATTTTATTGCACAGATGTAAGACCATACAATTCATCAAAAATCATACATTGTATGGTAAAAGAATACACATTTGCAGTTATACCTAGGACTTAACTGCAAGGTAAATTAAAATCATAATAACAGTATTATATAAGTCAAATTTAGTAAGTGTGACAGATAATTGATATTTGGAAATTGAATAGATAAAATAATTATCACTACAACAAAAAATAAGAATTTAATCAGTCGTTGATACTATGACAATTGGCCAAGCCAAGAAAAAAATATATTATTGTATTTATGCTGGCTTATTAATTTTGATGTAAAATAAATTATAAGCAACAATATAAGAACACAAATAATTAAAACAAAGAATTTGTTTACTTTTAGTAGCTGAGGTAGATACCACAGTTCTGTTTTTACCAAAAGTCATTTTGAGAACACCTCTATAAGGAAGGGGTGGTCCTCGTTTTTTTGAACCCTCAGAATCATTAAAGACGGTGGATGTTGGTGTATCATCTGAGCTATTTTTATTCGGACCCAATCTTTCAAATACTGAAGAAGAAACTTGTTGCGATACAGCAGCAGCCTGTATAAAATTAAAACACATAAACTATTTAAAAAAAAATGAAACATATTTTTAAAAAGCATTAAAACTAATTTATAAAAAAAATCAAAATAAATATTTAAATATTTTGATAATGATTTTATATAAATCATTACAATCAATAAAAAATAAGAAAATTAACAGGTAGAGCAAATTTGTAAATACAGTTAAAAAATTACTTAAAGTTAAATGAACATAAATTTAAATAGAAATTTTAAGGATAATAGTATTTTAACTAGAGATAAATTAAATAATTTATGCTTTATATGTAATTAAAAAAATTTAAATAATTTCACACAAATTTAATTAAAAAAATATTTAACAGGGAAACACAATTATGCCATATCTATATCTAATTATACATTTAATGTGTAGCATAAATTTGTTCACATTCAGTGCACAGCTTTTCGTCTGTTAAAATTAATCTTCAAGCAAAGAACCAGTAAAATTTGTTTCAGATTCCATCAACAACAAAGTCCACAAGCTTTCAATCCTCACAAAATCAAGAAATAGTAAAGGAGAATGAAAAAGAATCAGTAATTTAAAGTACTGAAATTTATTTAGTAAAATAATATAATTTTTATATAAAAGATATATGAAAACATGCAAAGATTTATTTAAAAAAAAATATTATAGCTATAACAAAAATCTTCATAAAATAGAATAGTTGAAAGTTGATTAAAAATTGATTGCAACATAAAATATATTTCTGTGAATTATTTTTTATCACATAATTGAAGAAAAGGTTAGAATTTAACTCATTCACTATATAATAATTATAAAATAGATGTAAGATTTTTTTTTTTTGTAGAAATACATGAAAAAATGCATTATTATGTAAATCAAATATTTTTGGTGATTACACCTTATCATAAAAACAAATAATAAACTAAACAACTTTTTTCTTTTACCTTTTTAGTGTCTGTAGAGCTACTAACAGCACTATCACCAAGCCGTGAAAAAACAGATCTTTTAGAACCTGATAAAATAAAATGATTATATTATACACAAAAAGTACATAAGCAGCTTTTAATGGTAACTTTTTTATGATTAATACAATAATAATTTATTTGAAGTTTTACAGATTTACACTGAAGGCACTTAAAAATAAAAATTTGTGATTATAGCGTAAAAAAAGACAAATCTCATTACATAAAAAGATAAATATGCACACCTTGGGATAAGATTTTTTGTTTTTGTAAAATCTGGCGAGTCCTTTCAGTAGTGCCTGATGGCATTTTTATTTTATAAGCTCCTTCTTCTTCAGGAGGAACTCTACGAATTCTCTTCACTTCTTTGTCATCAGTAAGATTTCTCTTTAAGCTAATGACAGTTGATTTTTTTGGAGAAGCTTTAAAAAATTAAAAATAATAAGTACTTAATTGAAAAACATTTTATTAATAATTTCTATGTTTTATGGTACTCTTCTATTAGACGGGTGCAAGCCAAAAATCGGCAAATAATGTAGAATTCCGCCAAATTTCTTATAACCATAAAGGGAATGCTTGTTTTGAACCACTATTCACTTAATTCATTCAAAACAAAGCACATTTCTTTTATCTTAATTTTTGTTTAAAAAAATGATGAAAATTTGGGTTTAAATTGTTTTGTTTACAATTCATTAATATTTGTTATAGTTGAACTTGTTTTGCTTTCTATTAATTAAAATTTGTTTACCCTTAAATGTTTTTTTTATTTCGTTGAATGTTTCATCATTCACTTTGCTTGGCTAGTGTTTGGTTCACAATTGGCAACATTTGTGCCCAGCTAATAGAAAAGTACCTTGATTTATGAGATTTTATTATTTCATAATATGAAGTTACAAGTATCATACTAATGGTTTATGTTTGAATTTCAAGTAGCAAGGATTTATTAATGTATTAATTTTCTCTATTAAGTATACACTTAAGAGTATTACCTTTATATTACTTGGGGTGATTTAAGATGCAAAAGACAAACCGATTGAGAAATTGTGACTTTGCTTGGTCCTTTTTGGCTTAATTTTATTCAAATTAATTTTATTAGGAAAGAAACTTTGCATAAAAATATTTCACTTCAGAAAAAAAGTATGATACAATTAACCTTAGCAATAATATAAATCAAAGAACTGATAAAAATTAAATAATTGGAAACAGTACTTTATTTAGAAAAACTATTTTTATTTTTAAAAGAGCAATATTTTGAGATAACAATTATGTTGCTTATTTAATGAATTTTAAAAATAAATCCTTATTGTAAAGTTAGAGTATTTCATTCTTCAACCAAAATTTGGGTACAATGTTATATTGCAAATGATTTGATTAGAATGTTTATGAAATAAATTTGCAATTTAATTTCATTAATTATATAAACATTAAAAAATTAATTAATTGTAAAGCAGGAAACCTGGAATTTAACAAAGAAAATGGTACGATTAGTAAATCCATGTATTATAATTAAAAATGATTGGTTTTCTTACTAATATATTAAATTATTAATTCAGTAAAATAAATATAGCAAAGTTTTAATGGTAAATTTTTAATTTTATTCTGAGATTTTAGTGATAAAAATCTAATATAAATAAAACAGCTAACAAATTAATTTACATGTTTTTAGTTAATATCTGAAATAAATGGAATTTTAGAGAAAATTCAGTTTTTTAAAATCACACCGTAGATTCTTAAAGTTTTGGAATAGCAGAAATTCGCTATTTTTAAAATTAACTTTATATTTATCTAAACACATGCAAACACACATAAAAATTATTTATTTCTTTTATGACATTGAAAAGTAATTTTAGGAATTAAATTAAGTTCTTAAATTCATTGCAGAGATTAATCAAAGTTATGCAAATATTTCAGATCTTTACACAATTTCTAAAATATCACTGATAATTCCTACTTTAAGTGATTAATTTATATTTTTGATGAAAAAAGTAGGTGAAATAATCTTATTCCCTGCAAAATGTTAGTATTTAGTACCCATTAATTTTTAAAATGAGAGCAAAAATATTTCGAAAACAAATTTTCAACTTATTAATATGTTAGTTTCATTTTAATGAAAAAGAAAAATACATTACCTTGTGCAGGTCTTAAAGCAGGTGATTGGACTGGAGAGAACCTTCTAGTATAATGACCCACCATACGTTCAGCAACTATTAAAACAAATTTTGATTATAGTGCTAAGATTTAATAATCACATGGCAAAATTAACTGAGACGATTTTTTACCTGCTTTATTGCTTGGACTAGGTACAGGTGCATTTCCAAACATCTTTTCTTTAGATAACTAAGAAATACATAATCAGTAATTAGGTAAATTCATTCATCCCATCCTATTAGCACAAATCAATGTAAATATTGATTAAATGATGAATTTGCTTTTGTTTAACCAGTGATAAATTGTTAACTCTTTACAAGAATACATTTCTTGTTTTAATTAAATCTAAGGCTATATTTTTAGCTTTGAGATAAGAGGAAAAAGTATTAAATAGAAATTAAAATAGTTATAAAATATTTAATTATAATTTACTAAAATAGTTAATTATAATTTAAAACAAGCTTTCATTTGTATAAAAATAATCACATGTTTTTTTCCTTTTTAATGTGAAGACTCCTACATTTCTACTTTTTATTTAATCTTTTGGCTGTCATTTTTGGACTTAAGAAAATGTTTGTGCAATGACTCCTAAATTTTTTTATATTGTTTGCTTTCCATGATTATGAAAATGTAAACATTAAGATACTAGCAAAGAAAAAAATTTTGCCAATATTTTTTGGCTTTACAATGATCAGAAAAAGAAACTTGCTAAACCTTTGTCTTACTAACAATAGCTAGATACTTTAACCTGTTTGGGACGAACATTGCAAATATGCATCAACAGTAGATGCACTTTAGAGTCTAACGTTGCATGCGTCCTTTCGTTACAGCAATTCCTACACAGTGATTGATGGACAGTTGCGTCCTTCTTTTGGAACAAAATATTTACTACCAGATGTCAATACTAATTTATGTTCTATTCAAAAAATAGCTGTTGTACATTTTCTCTTTCTTATGTCAGAATAGGACCTGTCAAATGTATGTGATTTATTGCATTTCCGTGAATGAAAACATAGACACATGCTAGCAAATGAAAAGGGAAACGCATGATAAAGAGCCCCTTAAGTAATTTTAAAGTGCTTGTTTATAGTTTCAATTCTATTTTAGGCTAGAATTTTATTGGAGATATTTTAATATAGTTTTTCCCCCCCTTTTAGATTTCTTTGAGTACATTCATGTCAAACATTTTAATTAAATTTTTTTGTTATAATTGAAATTATGATGTCTTTGATCACATATTTAAAAATGGTTTCATTTCTATGTTAACTGTGTGTGTACATTTTATCTATTATTATGTAATGTGTACTTTCCATAACTGCAAATTAGGCTTAGCAAGAGTACATGCTTTGGTCTGTAAGCAGTCTTCAATTAATAGTTTCTGTCCTGAAGGAGTGCTATCTTGCATGAATTGCCCCCCCCCCTAATGAGTTAAATAAGAACAAATGCATTATGTCTGTAATATATAAAAAATATAAATATTAAGAAATTTATATTTTCCTTGGTAAAGTAAAAAATTGGAATCTTTGTATTAAAATTTTACAATCAAATTTTAAGTTTAAAAATCACTTTTTGGAGCCTTAAAAACAGAACTTCTGAGAAAACCATTCTTTCTGTTGCTTTCATTATAGAGAGAAATATTTTCACCACTGATTTTTCTTTTCTCTTTCCCATAATAGGAAAAAATGCTGAAAATTTAGAACCTTAAATTTTAAAATCATAAAACAATGACTTCTATTTGCCATAGTAACAGTTAGTGGAAATCCTAATAGAAGTTTTAATAAAACTACAAAAGATTTTATACTAATTCTAGAATAGTCTTAACGGTTCTTAGAATAAAAATATGATCAATACTTTTGTTAAAACTTTAAAATATATTTTCAAATGAAACGTAATGGGAATGCCATTTCATTTCTTTTTAAATATTCTTGAAATAAACAACTCACATGAACACTCTACATCTTAGTTTAAGTTTCCAAATTAAACACAATTCAAAACTAAATGTTTTAAAAATGTAGGTTGCAATTCTAATATCACAGATATTTTTTAATACTTGTCAGCTTTAATACAGCAACAGCTTAATTAAATTTTAACACTAAAACTGAATTGTTAATATTTGCATGATAAAACAAAAACAATATAACTTGAATTGATTAAAATAAATGGTTATATAAATATTATACTTGATCAATTTTCTTTTCCTAGAAACTGCAGTTGTATTTAAAAAAATGTTGTTTATATACTAGCAAAAGTCTGCAATTGGATAAATCGGTTTATCATTTCTTGATCCGGCTGGAGACTGTGTTATAGTAAAAATATATATTTAATATACATGCAATCAAAGATCTCTCACTATTAATATGATTAACATGATATAAAGAAGGAAACACTTTTCATTCATCCATGGTTAAAAATTAGAAATCACTTGGTGATGGTGGTACTAAATTCATTAACTGATTGGCAAAAGTTGAAGTTATATTACAAAGAAAGGCAAACCTTTAAGTACTGATTATTAAAATAATAAAAAAAATCATGGAGTAATTGTGAAAGACAATATTTGTTTTTTTACTCTTTGCTCGCCAAATAAAAAGAAATTATGGTATGAATACCTGAGTGTGGAATTCCTTTGCATATCGCAAGATTGCAATGACATCACCCATAATTTTAATGCCCATATCATATAAATACTCTTTGGATAAGTCTAACAGCATGTCCAATTGGATACGATTATCAAAAAATATCAAAGCATAATTGGCTGCTACATTTGGTGGGAGACCAGCCTTTGTAAAAAATACAACCCATTGAGATGTATCTGAAAAAATAGATTATATATATAAATTATCTAAAAAATGCAATAAAAGTACAATTAAATATCAGTGTGAAATATAGGATATAAACTTTAGTATATGAATGCAGATATTATTTGTTATGCCAAAAAATTTTTTTTAGACAGCTTGTCTTATTTCAAAAAGGAATGTAATTATGATAAAATAATAAAAGAGGCAAAATTAATCAAACAACTAGCAAAAAAGAAACAAAATGTAAAAGAAATGAGGATTAGTATGAATTTATTAATTGAAATGAATTTGGTAGGATTTTATGGCAAAAGGTCTAGAAATGAACAAATTGGGCCAAAGCATAGATTTTGAGTAAATAAACTTTTTCCTTTTTTTAAATGCACTAACATTAAAATATCAAAAGCATAATTAATTTATAAATAGTAATATTAAAATCTAAAGATAAAAATAAGTAAAATAATAAAATTAATAACATGTAAAATATTATCACAAAATTTTTATTTTTATTATAGCTTTTAAAAAGGTTTCTGCGGGGTCACAACCTTAACAAATCAAATAGTTTCAAGATCACTATTAAAAGTAAATCAAAAGTTAAAAGCTGGCATATATTATATGAAAAACAGCAAATGGTTTATCATGTTTCATGAAAAGGATTTAACTATATTTAAACTACATTAAATAATATAGGTGTATAAGTTCCACCTATATAAATTAAACAGGAATGAAAGCGCTGGATGTATTTGTAAAAAGTATTTGATTATATGTTTTAGCATTTTCACGCTTATAATTAAAAAATAATTTTTTTTATATTACAAAAGATGTTTCTGTCACCATTGTGTCCAGAATCGTCACTTATACATAAATTTGAACAAGATCAAAACACTTGCTTACACTCTTCCTAATAGCGTTAAAAACCAAATAAAGCATAAAAACTCATCATTAGTACGTTACTAAATTAAAGTCAGATATATACTGATAATTAAAATAGTCACATGTCAGTGCTATAAAATATGAATAACACTTCGAGTAATTTTTATAAACTTAATTAATTAAGTTTTTTTTACACTAATAAATAAAATTATTAGCATAATATATTTTCATTCTTTATCTATCAATTAAAAACTGCGAAATTTAAAGATGATAATTAGTTAATTTTTAAAGTTATTATTAGTGCAAAAGTCGAAAAATTTATAATTATCAACTATTTTCTATCATATAAGGATAGATAGAAAACAAATTCTTTTCAACAAGAAAAAGCTTCAGAAAGACAACATGTGTGAATAAATATCACTGAAGTACACGATTATGAAATAGGATGCATAAAAATAATGAGAATTTAGTTATCTGAATACAGTTTCTATTTCCTATATAGATTTATCTATTTCACGAACAAAAATTATAAGCATAGGGCTATCATTTTGCATCAAATAATTCAAGCCTTTTTTAAAACTAAGAAATTGATAAATATAATGTATATATATGTATAAAAACAAATATTTTATTTTATATATATGTAATCATAAAGGATATTGTAATATTTTATATTATAAATATTATTTTCTAATACGGCAATATTTTCTTGGGGTATAAGGTTTCAAACTATTTAGTTTCCTTAAATTATTTTTTCATATACGATTTCTTTAAGCTGAAACATTTGACGAATTGTTTTTAAAGATTTCTGAGACATGTAATTGTTAAAATATGTAGCAAATGATTTCCATATAACAAATTAAGCCGAATTTTAACAACTTAATTTTGTAAAAGTAACAGATATTATCATGAGCGTACCAATGACTTTCGACATTTTTAAATGCCTGAAACGTAATGGAAGTATTAAATTAGTTTTTTTAATAATAAATATAGCTCAAATAAATATTCCAAATTTCTAGCAATCACAAACAATTTAATGCACTATTTATAAACTTCACCTACTGATTATAGATGCCACAAATTCATTCACTCTTTAATCTCAAATTATATTTCTAAATTCTTCATTCTTTTACTTTAAATTCAATTTTATTTTATTTTTAATTATAGATTTTGAAATAAGATTCATATTTAACTTGATCTTTATTAAATATTTTAAAAGAAAAATGCTTCAGCTGAATTTTGCAAATGAAATAAAATGTAACAAACTCTATCTAATGATCATTCTGTATGGCAACAGTGAAATATAGGTTTAACGATCAAACCGGCAAGATATTGTAAACAAACAAATTGAATTTTGTGTTTCAGCTTGTCAGTCTCACATTTCATTAGAAAATTGGGTTCTGTTATTGTCACCTCATATTGTATAATTTCTTCATATATAAAATAATTTTAAATGACTTTTTATAATTTTCAACATGAGTTATTTAGTTAAAATACCTTTTAGATCGTTTTGGACAATCGTAGCGTCAATTCCTTTTTTAAGTTTTCTGTTTTGTGTCATTTGGTCAGTGTTAAATAACTTTGAAGAAACTACAAGTACTCATTGTAATGTTCAAAATTACCTTCCATCCATCAGTACAGCAGTGGGAAGCTTAAATCCTCAAAAGTATGTGTGGCAAGTCGGCATTGCTGTACATTGTGCACCGCGTCTTTTATTATCATTTATGTATTATAAACATTTGAAAAATGTACTTAAGGATTCTAAATTCCAGCAATTTGCATTTTTCATTTATTTCTTCCAGAACATTGAAATTTTCTCCCTTATCACTTTATCATTTGTTTCATCTAGTGAAAATTTCCCTGCCCACCAGAAATCTTTTGTCATATTTGTTACTTCGGCGTTGATATCAATGTCACTATTGTATGTGTTAATGAAGCATGAAATGTATCATACGTTATCTAAACGAGAAAGAAAATCAGTTCGAATGAAGTTATTACTTTTAACTACAAATTTTTTTGCATTTAGTTTGTCCGTGTATTTTTATTTTCGGCATAATTGGTATTGTGAACCTGGCATATATACACTTTTTGCTTTGTCTGAATACATAGTTGTATTATCAAATATAAGTTTTCATTATACAGCTGTCTATGATTTTTCAAATCAATTCATTATTATTGGTACTGAATGAACTGACTGTGAAAGATGATAAATTAGTGACAAATTTTATTTATTTTGATTGAATTAGAAAAATTATAAATACTTAACATTATGAAGAGTTAAATATATAGAATTCTTTAATTATGTGATGCATTCAGATTATTTTATTGTAATGAAATCAATAATATGTTAATAATTTCAGCATAAGTTCTTCGTGTAGTATATTAAAGAATATAAATTATGTTTATATTTGTGAATAAAGTTTTATATTTTTATATTTAGTTATTTTATATATACATAAACCCACACATAAAAAGTTAAACTCATCCTGTTGGCATTGTTGGTGACAACTCACAGAAAACAGCTAAAGAAATAGTAAATGTTAGTTTAAAAGTTTATTTTGAGGGCATAAATATTTTACCATTATATTTAAAATGTTTGTAAAGAATAAAAAGTTACAAACAATTATGTAAAAGCTGCAGTTGGTGATAATTTGTTTCGGTTGTTAGTACTATTTGGTAACATTATCACCTGTACCGGTGAAATTTAAAAGTGCTATGATTAATATCCAACTTCTTCTTGCCAATATAGCTTTCATTGTTCCATACCTAAAATAATACAAATTTTTCTTTAATTAAAAAAATTTTTAGTTAATTTTGAGTCAAACAATTATAAATTTATAATTCTAATTTTTAAAAATATAGTATCTCATAATCTCAGGCATTTCAAATGCTGTTTATTCCATCGGAATCTGATCACTATTCCCTATTATAAATGTATTTAGACTAATAAATTCAATTTGTTTGAGGTTATATTTACTACAAAAATATAGATTTCCATTCAAATATTGTAATAATTTTAGAATACTTTATTCCTCTTCATAAATGATATGATTGTTCTTTGAATTTATTTTAAATAAGTTTAAAAAAATGCTTAACTATTTTGATAAGTTTTATAAAAAGTTGCCTTATGCAGATGATCTCACAAAATTATCAAATCCTCATAATTTAGTGAGATTTCAATTTATTGTATATATATATATATATATATATATATATATATATATATATATAATGTTTATTATAGTTAAATATATTTAAAAATAACATACATGTATAT
>JAPDSC010112751.1:384-34251 GCA_026290005.1 Latrodectus geometricus
TTGGACTAAGCTCTAGTTGCTGTACATGCGAATGCAAGACTCGACAGGTTAGATAAGTGAATGCATATTTTCTGGACTGCGTTGAAAAAGAATGCCGAAATGATTTCGTTGAAAGGCCTGATAATAAACGTGAAGAAATCTCAAATGTTTAATTTGAATAACTTATTTCAAGATGCACCATACATTGTAAATTGACCAACCTATATCATCTTATTTAAAATAAATTCCCATTATTAGAGTACACATAAGGCACATTGTACTTTGATGGTTTTGTTATTTGCTTAAAAATGAAAAAATTTTATTTTCAAGTTTGAATTCAATTGCTTTTAACAAAAGGCATTTTTATAAATAATTATGTTTCGTATTTTTAAAATAGAAACCTCGATGAAAGATGCTGATGTTCGTGTGTTTTGCTATGCTGACAGAATTGAAATTTTGCACTTTTAATTAATTAACTTACATGATTTTAATGAATGTAAATTCATATTATTATTTGAACCTATAAACTTGTTTAACGTATACTGTAAATTAACAAACAAGATTTGGTCTCACCTGGGGAACCATGTTCTTAAAGGATTCCATAATTTTGGAACTTTTAGCTTCTTGATAATAAGAGAAAATTCCGGTTACTATGACAACCGTAGCTAATACAACTCCTAGATATAGCTGCAAAAGAAATTATTTTATATTATAAAAAAATAACGTTAATAATAATTTTTGAATGAATGTTTGTTACTATGTACAAATGATTTGTAATTATTTGTGTGAATTCCCTAACACTTAACTGAGAACAAATACAAAATAGCCTTTCAAAAAATTCCACTTCTTGTCCTTAGTGAAGCTTAATGATTTTTAAGTTTGCAGTGTGTCGTAATTTTTTGCAAGGATCAAGTTCACATTTTTTGCTTGCGGTCAGAGATCGCTGCACATGATCCTACTTCAGATTTCTCATTAAAAATTACTAAATTAATCTTGCTTTCAAACTTATTCACGATGAAACTTTTTTCAAACTTTATATTAATTATTTTGCTACGTTTTTGAGTTTTAAAAAGTGATTCATTTAAATGTTTAAATAAAATTTCTGTGAAGTATAAGAAGTAATCAAAATACAATGAAAACAGATTTATTGGATACGACTGGATACACATTCTCGATCAGACAGCATTGGTCTAGTTTGTTAGGTTTTCATTCTTATCGTTGATTACTTAATCAAATGTCTGTTGCGTTTACTAAAGAATCACATATTAATTAGGCGGCGGTCGTCCTCCAAGAGAAATAATACTTTTGGGGGTATTCGGCAAAGTATTGGGGATGTCTTCTGTTTGGTTTCTGCTTTTGAATGACACACAAAACGCTTGATTCCATTTAACTGGTACAGTCAAACTTTGGCCAGGAATGCCACGTATTCTTGGCCATATCTTGTTCGCATTAACGGTTGTTGAGCATAAATAGTTTAGTTGAATAAAGGACTGGTTGTTGACTCAAGGAGCCATTATATTTTTCTTATAAGCTAAATGTGGCCGGACAGCTCCCCTGGTACCAAGGCTTACAGTGGTCTCATCCATTTTCTTGACCGAGGATTCGAAGCATATGTCCCGATTACGTGGTCATCCAAACGCAAAATCCCCAGTGTTTAGTTCCCAAGCATACTTGTTACTCAGTTTTTATCAACCCCCTGAAAGGATAAAGGCTGCATCAACTTTGTCCAACCCGAGAATTGAACCTGCTTTGAAAGCGCGAAGCATTGTCATTACGCCACAGGAATTTATATTTCTGTTATATTCTAATGTTTTTTCAAATCCATATA
This sequence comes from Latrodectus geometricus, assembly GCA_026290005.1. Classification (NCBI taxonomy): domain Eukaryota; kingdom Metazoa; phylum Arthropoda; class Arachnida; order Araneae; family Theridiidae; genus Latrodectus; species Latrodectus geometricus. Next base: position 2,192 of record JAPDSC010112751.1, read on the forward strand.
AAAGCTGCCTTATCAGGATGATCATGTATTCTTGATATTGCAAGGATGTTCACTGGTGTACAATAGAATTTGCTGCTAACATAAAATCTCTAGTTTATAGCTACAAAACAATTGACTCATAATTATATGGTATTAACTTTCATTGAAATGTAGTATCCTATTGACCAACTGTACATGCACCCTTGCCATCTAAATTATCTTTAGGCTATAATTGCTGATTGTACATGTATTATTATACACGCACGAATTTCAAGTTATTGATTTATCATGTTGAACCGAATGTTTAAAAATTCGGTAACTTGCTATTTCCAGTATTCATTGCGTGCATTACTTTCCAGTATAGTAACTTTAATGGTCATTAATATTTTTTTAAATAAAAATTGTGGTATGTAAAATTTGAGCAAAATATCTTGTTTGCTCTAAAAATACCTTGAGCACCAATGAACATTGGTTCATATCATGTGCTCCTATTCCAAACAAGAAGCTCTCCTTCTTGAGATTAACATTAATTTCGTGAGCTTTTATTTATACACTACTGGCCATTACAATTGCTACACCAGGAAGAAATTCAGATAACAAAATGATATTTATAGGACAAATATATTATACTAGAAATAACAAGTGATTAAATTTTCAAAAAATTTGGCTAGATAGATCCTGAGAAATCAGTACCCAGAACAACCACCTCTGGCAGTAATAACTGCAGTTATACGACTTGGCATTGAGTCAAACAGAGATTGGATTGCATGTACAGGTATAGATGCCCATGCAGCTTCAACACGATGCCACAGTTCATCAACCGTAGTGACTGGCGTTTGGTGACGAGCAAGTCACCATTGACCAGACGTATTGGTGAAAGATCTGGAGAACGTGATGGCCAGGGCAACAGCCGAACATGTTCCGTATCAAGGAAGGTCCGTACAATACCGGCAACATGCGGTCGGGCATTATCCTGCTGAAACGTAGGGTTTCGCAGGGCTCGAATAAAGGGTAGAGCCACGGATCGTAACACACCAGAAATGTAACGTGCACTGTTCAAAGCACAGTCAATGCGAACAAGAGGTGACCGAGACGTGAATCCAATGGCACCCCATACCATCACGCCAGGTGATGGGCCAGTATGACGAAGACGAATGCACGCTGCCAGTGTGCGTTCACCACGATGCCGCCAAACACGGATGCGACCATCATGATGCTGTACACAGAACCTGGATTCATCTGAAAAGATGACGTCTCGCCATTCGTGCGCCCAGGTTCGTCGTTGATCACACCATTGAAGGCGCTCTTGTCTATGACGCAGCGTCAAGGGAAGCCGCAGCCATGGTCTCCGAGCTGAGAGTCCATGCTGCAGCAAACGTCGTCGAACTGTTCGTGCAGACACTTATTGTCTTCCAAACGACCCCGTTTCTTGACTCACGGCTCGTGACGTGGTTGCACGATCCATTACGGCCATTCGGATAATATGCCTGTCTTCTCGGCTGCTAGTGATAGGTGGCCATTGAGATCCCGCATCGCGTTCTGTATTACCGTCCTGAACCCATCGATTCCATATTCTGCTAACAGTCATTGGATCTCGACCGACGCGAGCAGCAATACTGCGATAAGGTAAACCGCAATCCCGGTACGCTACAATTCGACCTTTATCAAAGTCAGAAACGTGCTGGTACGCATTTCTCCTTCTTACACGAGGCATCACAGCAACTTTTCACCAGGCAACAACGTTCAAATGCAATTCGTGTATGAGGAACCGGCTGAACAATTTCCTCATTTAAACACAATGTTGGTGTCGCTACTGGCGCCTGCTTTGTCTGAATGTGCTGAAAAGCTAATCATTTGCATATCACAGCACCTTCTTCCTTTCGTATAAATTTTACGTCTGTAGCATGTCGCCTTCTTGGTGTAGCAATTTTAATGGCCAGTAGTGTATAAAGAATTGCTATATCTGATAGCAAATTTATCTATAATTGTCGCTAAACTGAACTCTGTAGCCGGGGATGAAGACCTAAAACTGACCGAGAGCTTTGCTTATGTTCCGGATAAGTTGTCAGCATAATGTGAAACCTTCAGTGTTTAGTTTTCAAGCATGCCAGGTACTCAGTTTTATCGACCCACTAAAGGAATGATAGACTAAGTCAATTTTGCACAACCCGAGGATAATACCTTGGATCTGAGCGTTGGTAAATAGTAGCTTACAGTTAAGTTATCTTTCCTAAAACCAAATACTTACATTATCATCGGGTGCCTCTTCCATGGAAGTGGTCTGGATAGAGTAGGCAATGAAGCACAGCAAAGCACCGACCCACAGAAGTAAGGCGAATCCACCGAAAAGTTGCTTGCAGAACTTTACCCACTCTGGCGTCTGCTTGGGTGGTGTCAGAGCATTAGGCCCATCACGAGCTAGCACCTTTCTAGCATGCTCCACACTCAGACCCTGGATTAAAAGAAAAAAATTAGCATGTCAAACATCTCTAAGTATTAGAAATGTTTCACTTAAAATACCCGGCTACTATAATTTTCACCTTTCAACTTTATAAGTGGATGGAATCATTTTAATAGTGGAGCTAACAGAAGGTGTGCCTTCGTGATCTCGAAAATAGGTCTTCGTAATTTAGAAGCGAACAGAAAACTCGTAGGCTTGTCCTGCCATCCACAAAGATATCATTTCTCTTGAAAGATATTGCGATCAAGACCTATTTAAGTATGCTAATAGAAAATACAGCAGATTTTCAGATGGGTCATGATTCAAAATTATATTCTTCCAACAACAAATTTTGGGTAAGGATGGCCAACTAACAGAGACGTAATACTTCGCATCCCAAGGCCCGTTTCCAAGAAAACAGACGTGGGTACTGTAGATGTTGGCCCTATGTTGGCTGTTTGGCCACTGAGCTTAGTCTTAGTATATTTGTTTTTAGATGTACGCATCTGAAAACATCGTCGAACCGTTTGGTAGACACCTGTTTTTGAGCAAATGACGCCAATTTACTATTTAGTGGTCGGTAAGTGGTTATACGACCATGCGGATAGCATGTTTTCATTTCTACGGCAACGTTGTTACTCATAAAGAGCTCCAGTACAGCTACCATTCAAAAATTGTAGAATACGTATTCTGCAGGAGGAGAGCAGTAATAATAACGTTACTACAATAAAGCCATCCGCAGGCAAGCACATCACAATTCATGTTGAACACCAATAGCTCAATTTTCCAAGCTGAAGCTCTTGCCTTATTGTAAATGCCATACTAGAGCAACTATCTGGTAGAACTCATTATTTGTTATTCTCTCCATCTTTAACCCCCAACATAATTCACCCCTTATTAACAACAAAGAAGGGGCCTTTGCCAAATTGCAAAAACTGAATTCTCTTCAACTCTCATGGGAATTTACGGAAATGAATTAGCGAACAAAAAAGCTAAAGATGCTGATATCAACCCTAATATAAAAAAAAAACATCTATCCCTCTTCCTGGATCAAGTGCTTATTTTGAAACAGGATTGTCAAACAGTTGGAATGAGGGATATAGACGAAAGTACACGTACTTCCTCTTTCTATCGAAATCAGATGTTCCCTTCCATAACTACATTGTCTCCAATCATGACTTTTACAGATTCTGCGGGGCTGCATCTAGCAAATGGCTTAGAAGGTGATTTCCTTCATTATAGGAAAAGTTGCCCTAACATACTATCAATGCATTTCAAAAAGTATTACTCACAAAATAGGCATGAACTCATTAAGCTTTGCGTCAAAGACAAATTTTAAAGGAAAAATATTATTGACATTCGTGTAACCTTGAGTAAACAGGGATTAGCGATTCACCCATTACTGAGAAAGAACCGCTAGTAGAACCTCAAATTGCCGACCTCATCATTAGCGTAATTGTTTTGAACTCAGTAATACATAACTTATTAAGCCTTTTTTCATTTTTATTTGGACTTATATTTTTTAATTTTACTATTTTCTGTTTATTTAATCAGTTTTCGTTATCTTACCTTTTTCTTAAAAGAACTGTGATGCAAGTAAGGCTTTTAAGCCCCTCTATCTGTTGACCTTTGTTTTAAATAGTGCCCGCTGGGTGCAGCCTTGTGCTCTATTGATGTTGGGGGAACATCTGGGATAGACTATATTTCATCTTTATGAACTCTTTGTTACGTAAATATGTCAATCATTTACATAATCTTCCCAGAGGGTGAATTTCACTTGGTATAATTTTAATTTTACCAACAGTATACATCAGGGGTGGCCAAACTTTTGGGACCCGGGGTCTACTCCATATTTAAAATATCGAAGACGGTCTACCAATGGCAGAGCTAAATTAACGTACATATTTATTTTCGGTAACAAGAGAAAATGGTAAATTATGTAATTTTTCTAAAAAAAACTAATATTAATATTTGCAAAATAAAAATTTACTGATGAAAATAATCAAAGTATTCACGTATCAAGAATTAATCATCCTATTTACTTCGTTTAGTTGAAATTAGTCACTGTATATCTCCGACAAGTTTATCATATTGTGGTTGGTATGAGCTTATTGTATTATTAAACGCGAAATTAAATGTTCATCTGTTAAATACGACCCATGTTTGCTTTTTGTCCATGGTTAAAAAAGCAGATTTCCAAAGATACCTCGATAAAAAGTATGATTTCAAATACAAAATCAATTTGTAAATATTTGGAAACGTTTCCTCAGAAATTAATTTCCAAAAATAAGTATAGCTAAATATGCTCTGGATTTAAGAAATATATCGCATCTTAATTTAATAATTTCTTCCTCGACCGCTTGACTGATGTGATATCTATTAAATGTCCTATTTTTTCAGATACTCCATCAATGTTGACATTTTCATTAAATGGAAATATCATAAAATTGAGTATTTCTTTCAACCTAATTAAATCAGCGAATCTTCTTTCAAATTCTTCAAACAAAACAAATAAGTATTAACCGATATCTTCGAAGTGTCGGTTTGGATTATGGATGCAATTTTCCTCCATGTTTTTGAAGTTTCTCAGTTCATGTTTTTTTAATTGAGATGCATACCTTTCTATAGTTTTTTTAATATTTTAATCGCTCTCATCATGTCCGTTTTAGGTTTTAAATCGTAAACATTTAATCATAAATCTTTAAATCATAAATCTTTGCAAAGTTTGGTTTTAGGTCTTAAAGCGGAAACTGTAGTAAATTTTAATTTTAAATAATTCATTGATTCTATGTCATAAGTCATAAATTAAATTGTTAATATCTGAAGTCATTATCGGGATGGTCACGCGGACTACCTAAAATATCTTCGTGGTCTACCAGTCGACCGCGGTCGACATCTTGGCCACCCCTGGTATACATAATTCCTAAGATTAACTTGGAAAAATTAAAGGTATTTTAGTTTCAACAAAGGACATTTCAATTGTTTTCATGACCGACGCACGAAAATACATTGAAATTTATTGTTTCCAATACACATATTTCCTAGATATATATATGTATTTCTTTTTTATTTCTAAGAAAAGAAGTATATAGTTGATACTAATACTATACTAACAACATCCTTAAGAGCATCTCTGATATGGGCTCTCTCGCGTTACTAATGCATGTCCGCTTCAGTAAAAATAGACAGACTAGACCTATCTATTAACATAGACTGGATAATTTTTCACCAGAAACTCATGCTCTAAGGGGTAAACTCTGAATTAATATTTTGTAATTTAAAAGACCATTGGTAGACGCAGAAAATAAGCAGTCACACAAATATCAAATCTTGCAATAATTTACTGAAGATACTTGGGCTTTAAGAATTATCAGTTGGTTTAACACAGTGCCACCGATGTTCATCCACAGGTCACCACTACATATTACCGCCTTTAGCGGATTTAAACGTTCTAATCATTATTGTTCTGAAAATCAATCTTTTTATATTCAATTAGCAACAGGTGATTTGTGATTGACAAACAGCTCAAAGTCATGAAAGAAAATCCACAGAAACGAGGTTTTTGACCAACGAAGCTGCCAAAGGTAACACTGCAAATTGTTCTTATGATAAACAAAACTAAAAGATGACCCAATCGAGAATCAAAGCACTGTAAACGATGGCATGGGTTAAACAACAAAGAAAGAATTTCTCTCATTTCCATGAGCCACAACTTTTTTTCTACATGATTCCATTGAGAAATAATTAAATAAAGCTAAAAAATATTTCACCTAAATAAACAGTCGTGTATAAAGAAGGAAATTAGATTACTATCCTGTCAACCATCTTGGCGTGCAACACCAAAAGTTGAAATTTAGTCACCAGTGTTAATCCAATTAAATAAAGCTAAAAAATATTTATTTAACTTTCGAACAGTTGGGCAAACTATGTATTTCAGTGAAAATAGGGTAATGTTCGTTCCTATAGATGCACAACTCTACTAAAACATAATTACAATATCGCATGGTTACGTAATCATAAATTTTAAAATATGCATGCATTAAAGAAGAAAATGTTCGTAATAAATCAGACGATTATTCTTTAAAAAACAAAATTTGACATTAAAAACACGCTTTATTTTTATAAACAAAAAGTGTTTGTATTACTTAAAGTTATATAAAACGAGGCGAAACATTTTTGGCTTAGTTATTAATATTAGACACTAGATTTTTTTTGGCGAAAATATTTGAAAATTGCCGAATAGTTAGAAGTTTATAAATATATACTTAAAAAAGTAAATACTATTTTCTTTGCATATAAAAAAGAGAGAAACGATAACCACTTGAGTAGTTTAATTATGTTCCTTGACAAAGTAGTTTAACTGTAAAACAGCACTATGGGTTTAGGATTGATAAATATTTAAATGAAGTGGTTGGCTCATTAAGGAACATTTTTATTGGGATCGTTCATTGGTTTCTTTGATCCGGCAAATATGGAATGGCAGAAGGATTCAATGATTCTTTTTTAATTAAACGGTAATAACCCTTTTCTACCTTAATATTCCCCAAACTGATAGCAGACGAATAGTAGAAATCTATTTATGAAGTACCACATATAATGCATTAAAAGATGTGATGAGATACTTCTATTATATCCTGTAATAACACTAATACTGGTGTTTAAAAATAAGTAAAAAAAACAGTAATAATCTAAATTTTATTGAGAGAACTCTCCCCCAGAAGAATACTTCCGCAAACACTATTCGTAATATAGAAAGTTTTATATTATATTATATCAATAGATAGAGAGATGTAGACTAAAATGCGTCGATCTGAAGCAAGGACTTGACAAGCAGAAGGATAATGCCAATTTTAGATTCATCAAGCTTGGAAAGTAAGCTGATAAGGGCATTAAATAGCCTAATAAACCTTAGAGCGCGTACTCATTGCTTGATCTCTGTGTTGATGACAAATAAATAGAATTATCAGAAATTATTTTAAAGAGAAAAAACAACTAGAATAATTTTGTAGAACTGTCATAAGACATAGAACATAATAAAAAAAATTTCAGGATTATTTGAAAATTTATTTGTAGGCTTTTGATTTTTCGCATGTTATTTCTTCATTTGTTATAGAAAAAATAATTTGAAATTCCAATTCGCTTTCTATATTTTTCAATACTTGCCAGTTTCTGAAATAAAATAACGATAGCAAAATTATCTTATCCTTGTTGCCGTAATAACACTGTATGGACAGAAGATGTTCGCCTAAAATAGGTTCTCTTCAAGTTACTTTGCATTTAAATTGCCCAGAGGCATTATAACTTATGCTCAATCATTATCGAATGCTGATGTGGGAGAGTTTACTCCCCATGAGAAAAGCACTTTAAGCCTTTATAAAATGGTGATCCTCCAAGAAACTGAATAAATTACGATTTTTGAAGTATTCTCTGAATAAAATATTTTTCCTAATCCAGAAGTGTTGAGGAGAAACTGTTTTTCCAGGTGGCGCTTAAGTTAATTTCTTCAAACTATGAGCAGCAATGTGAATAAAAGTGTTGAAATACATTCAAGATGGCTAACTTATGCATGTGTCTGCTGACCTATAAAGGAATGCAAACAATTGTAGAAATAATTCAAGTTTTTCTAAGAAAGCCCGCAAGGATTGACATAGCTCAACTACACTTCACATGGAAACTTGCCTTGTCACTTGGAAAACTTTGGGCACCACAATGCAGCCATTTATTTACTAGAATGCATTCTTTCATATCATATCTTCCTGGTGTGAACAATTCGAGAGATTTACTTACCGTTTTCTTAGATTAACAAATTTAATGCGATATATATGAATTTATAATTTATATGTTGTATTTTTAAAATTGAAGAATTCATAATGATATCATCTTATAATTTATGATGTACAATAAATGCAAAGTTATAGAATTTTTTTTTTCTTTCAAAAAGGATATTGTTCTGAAAAATTGTCAACAAAACGTTGTAGGAACGTGTGCAATGAAAGATTGACAGTCATACATGTGTTACTTATACAATCTGTTGATTTCTATTTGAAAATATCTCCAATAATTTAATGTTTCGTGTAAATTGAACACTTTTAAATAGAAAACACAATTGAGAAAATAATAATTCATCTATAAAATTACTCTGTTAAATGAACAAATTTAAGTCAATGGCGCCATCTATTGAAATTCCAGAAAACCATTTTAATCTTGCATCCTATACCTCCTAAAAACATCTGTGTAAAATTATGTCATTAAGAATAGATGAAAATTACAAAATAAATTAATGATGAGAATATAAATGTATTTCCTTTTAATCCATCTCTTCATATGTTTTATTCATAATAAAATGTTTAATAAAATTAAATCAATTATTCGATATTAGACTTAAGTAAAATATCCAAATATTTTATTTCTGACAAGTTTTCATTTCAAAATTTAATTATTTGTTGGTATAGCCATAAGTATTTCAATACGTTAATTGTATGCAAAAATAAATAATAAGAAAAGGTGTTTCTGTAGAAATTAAACATATCTTTTCCTAATTTTAATGATATCATAACTAAAACAAACTATTCAGATAAAAAGCTAGTTAATTACACAAAAATATATAATTTTTAAAAACCTTTCATTTAAGGAGTTAATTTATTGTTAATAATTATTACATATAAAAATATTTCTTTTTATTTTTAATTTCATACAAATAAAAACAATACAAAGGGAAGATTATTCTATAGCAGTGAAAAAGAATTCGTAGATTTAAAATATTAGTAGCATTACAAATAAATAGTTTTTTTTTATATTATTAATAATATCAAAAGAAAATATAATTCATTCCGAAACTTTGTAATTTGTAAGAAATTATGATTTTAAAACTCAATACAAATAAAACAATCCATAAAATAGTGTAGTGTTCCCGCAGCAAAACGTAAACAACGCGGATGGATACAAGATACGCGGCGGATGAATAAACTGGTGATTAGGCAGAAAATTCTAAAACTGTCAGTCTGATCGCAATTCCGTGGAACAAAAAATTCTCCAAGCTAAACGCTCGCTACTGCATTGATTAAAATTTATAATTTCATTTTAATTCGATAATGTATCCCATATATTAATTGTACCTAATAATTATTGCTCATTAAATAGTTATGTTTTGATTAAACTTCCATTGTTTGGATATTCATCGACATCACTATAAATAGATATCACTCACAATCCATAAAATAGATATTTTCTCAGTTATACATTGCTTTAGGGAAAGATACTTTGGTCCCCATACGATAAATATATATGTATAGCAGCAATGAAACAAAATTCAGATATTTCACATGTTTAAGAGAAAGCATATCATTTTATCAAAGTTAAGTATGAATACTACAATTAAGAGAAACAAAATTTATTTTATTAGAATTTGATGCTTTAAATTAATTAGTGTTCATTAGATTAAAGACAAATTAAAGATAAATTAATTAGACAATTAAATAGTGTTCTTGTGACAACTTAAAATAGACATAACAGTTATTGTTTATTAGTTTTGTCTGTAAATACTTAAGCTAACTGCAACGAAAAAATTACAATTTTTGGATATAAATTGGACGACCAATGAAATAAAGAGGTTTCAAAAATATAGGATGTGAGGGAGGGGAATTCATTTAACTGTCCTGTATCATAACTTTTAATAGCATAAACCAAAGCAACATTATGCTAAACACACATTAAATGTAGATTAATAACAAACTACTCATGTTCATTTCAAAACGTATTTTTTATTAAGTATTCAATTCGGATTTGCTTCAAGTTGTCTTCCTACAATTTAACCGCTTCTCTTACAAATTTTTTTTAAAAAAATTGCAAAAAATCATCACATTTTTTTTATTTTATTACTAAATACAAGAAAACGAAACAAAACAAAATATGTTGTTTTTAACTTCAGTTTTTAATTTTTTACTGGTATAAAAGCATATAGATTTAATATTAGTTTACTATTCCGAGTTATCTCGGGCAAACGGGAAAAAAAAGTTAAAGATTAATCTTTTTATGATAGTTTTTTAAACAAGAGACAACACAAAGTGATACCTGACACTGCGTATGCTGATATCTGTGCTCTTTTCTGACGGCATCATCGCCATTATTTTACTTTTTTTCAACGCAACTATCCTCCTTTGTACATTACTAATCCACAAACCGTCACATACTATACCATATTGAAACACGTGACTAATCCCGCCAAAAGAACCACGAAATCAATGAAACGGCAAACTGCCAGTTAAAACAGAATATTTTCTTTCATTTCCTCCAGGCCGAGTAAAAACGTGATAAAACAAATCGTACTGACAAATTCTGCTTCACCCGAGTTTTCTCGGGATAATAATTAACTGCAATATATACGAACCCGAGATAACTCGGGATAATAAGGCATTAGGTTAAAAAAATCTGAAATTTTGGCTCAAAAACATCAGAATATTCTCATTTTTTACTTCAATCACTTCTAAGTCCTTTTAGCTTGCTTTGTTTGTTTCTCAATGAACATTTTTTTGCATACGAGAGTTGATTAGACCTACAATTAAAAGTGGAACCACCGCACACATCCATAAGATTCGAATTCCTGAACAGTTGAAACGGAATCAAATGAAACATTTCTCAATTTGAAATCTTTATCAAATTTAAAAAATAACAGACTTTCTGTTTTCCAAACAACGTTGACACACCCCAGTGGGCATAGAGCTCTGTTACAACAGCCTTAGACTTGAAGCTCTTTTAAGACACAATTTAATAGCCTATTGAACCATTTAAATTTCCTTCAAGAAGTTCCTTACATACAGAGTCAGCCTTACATACCTGAAAGAAAACCCTGAAAATTCCCAAACACCCACCCCGAAGAAGAGGGACAATATTCGTCTGTCATTGTTACACTTTGAAACACACTGTCCAACTAGTAGTCCACTGTGAGCTCCAAGAATCTTATATTTTTGGTGTCATATTGAAATATGAGCCATTTATTGGGCAACAATTGATTAATTGCTATACAACATCAATCATTGTCCTAAGATATCAAATATTATTATAAGGAGAGGAAAATATTGAAGGAATAAAAGAAGGAACGAAATACAAAACAAATGATTCAATAAAATGAGTTTATTTTCAATCTATTCCATAAGTAATTAAATCGAAAAGAAGAATCTGTAGGAGCCCATAAAATGTTCGTAAATAAAATATTCACTCAATGGAGCATCCACATTATAAAGACATTCAATGGAAATTTCGCTTTTTCAAGGAAAAACGATCTGTTTAGCCTCAGCAACTTCAAGATTCAATGACATTCTTCAAAAGATGCATTCATTTACAAATATATTAAAAACTTAAATAAAAGTTATTAAAGAACTATGAAAATCATCTAAGATAACATTATTATAAAATTTGATTTAAAAACGAGAAAATGTATTAATAACAATGAAGAAATCTTTAATGTACTACTAATATTTGAGAAATATTTGCACTCAAACTTGTTCCATACATTTTCAGAGGCAATTTTTCTATTAACCCTTCTTTGCATAATGGTGTAAATTTTCATCATAACCTATAATGCCCAAAAATTATATAAAAGAACAAGTTCACTTTAAGTTGGTCGTGTTTGGATACCTTTTTAATGTCCATTGCATAAAAAGAAACATAGCTGTCAAAAATAAACAAGTGTCCTTATCAGTGAAACGAGCTTAAAGTTGTCTCATTCCGCTGTTTGTTGTAGTTGCAGTAAACGTATGATTTCGTTTATAATTTTGTTTTATTATATTAGAGTTTCTATTGCTAAAAAATTGAAAATGAGTGGAAGAAAGCTTTGTAACACGTGTTTCTGTTATTTTCCTCTTTTATTTCTATTTAGTACTAAGCTAATGATCTAACTTTGGATGATGATAGAAATATTTAGCATATTGTTTTTTGCTAAATTTATACTATAAATATATACTAAGATTTTTTTAACCATTTTTCCTTTAATTTTGAACATGAATTTTATCAACTTGATTTATTTCACCAATAAAGAAAAAATCATGCAAAGAAGGGTTAACGCTAGATTTGATGAACCGTGATGAGGCTTATTCCAAGTCTTCAGCTCGACTCAAAAAGACTGCGCGCCCATTATAAAGGTGCCTTTTCAAGTCCAGAAATATCATTTCCGTTGGGCTATTTACGTGCCACGATAGCTTTTCGACTAGGTCCATGCCTACCTTCCTGTTGCAATCATTTAAAGAATGTTCAAATGAGGATTCACATTCAGAGATGCACCATTATCTTTTAATTATTTCACTTCACTTTTTACTATAATTTAATAAAATTATTTGACAGCCAAATGTTTGTTTTCATTTGATAATTATTTCCATGATCAAATCTCGAGTTCAATTAATTTAACTAAAATTATCTTATCTCATCGAACCAATATTTTATCAATTGACTAAAAGAATCTCGACAAGAAATATATTTGGTTAATTCGAATCATTACCTTTTTAATTATTAAATGCCGCAAAATTATCCGAAGGAAGAAAAAATTTTTATGAATCAAATAGTTGTTTGTTTCCAATATACACCTTCAGTACATTAATTTCTGTTTAAAAACGGTTTCGACTTATCGAGTGATTAAGAAAGAAGATTCATCAACTCTATTAAAATGCAAAAATATTTTCTTTTTAGAAAAAAAGGATTTTTTTTCTCTCAAAAATTTCTAATAAATCACTATGGCTTTGTGTTTTCAAGCCATGGTTCGATCTTTGGGTTGATTGACTCATCCCTTCCGTGGATCGATGAAATTAAATATCAAGCATGCTTGTGGCTGGAGGCAGGCTAACCTCCTAACTGCTTTTCACCTTTAGGTCATGTAGGTAGGCCCCTCGATGGGCTGTCAGAGTTCGTCATGGATTTTGTTGACACGACTTTGTAGTACAATTCCAAAAAAAAATGAATTCCTTCTTGATATGACCTGTTTTGACACTTAATTGCGGAAATATGCTTTAATTTGTTTGACTCATGGTTAAGCATCACGTGGCATTAAAAAATTTCGCTTTACGACTAAAAATTTCGCTTTACGCGTAAAATGAAATTTTATGTACAAAAATATTTTTATATATACATTATTCCAATTTTTCATGATTACCATGTAATATTAATTATTGCTGATTAAATAGTGATTTTTCTAATCCAATAATATTTTATCAATACATTTTATAATTTTATGTTTGCCATTTAAAATATCTATAGAAATTTTATGAAAAACGAATGCATCATAATTTAAATTCTTAACCCTTCTTTGCATGATTTTTTCATTATTGGTGAAATAAATCAAGTTGATATAATTCATGTTCAATATTAAAGGAAAAATGGTTAAAAAAATCTTAGTATATATTTATAGTATAAATTTAGCAAAAAACAATATGCTAAAAATTTCCATCATCATCCAAAGTTACATCATTAGCTTAGTACTAAATAGAAATAAAAGAGGAAAATAACAGAAACACGTGTTACATACCTTTCTTCCACTCCTTTTCAATTTTTTAGCAATAGAAACTCTAATATAATAAAACAAAATTATAAACGAAATCATACGTTTATTGCAACTACAACAAACAGCGGAATGAGACAACTTTAAGCTCGTTTCACTGGTAATGACACTTGTTTATTTTTGACAGCTATGTTTCTTTTTATGCAATGGACATTAAAAAGGTATACAAACACGATCAACTTAAAGTGAACTTGTTCTTTTATATAATTTTTGGGCATTATACGTTATGATGGAAATTTCCCCCATTATGCAAAGAAGGGTTAAATTGCTTTTAAATAGTTTTTAAACTTTTTGCTCTAACTTTTACGAGAACAAAATGCTTGTGATCTTGAGGCCAGGCTAACAACAGTGCTTCGGACAAGTGTGCACATACAAAGGAAAATAAAACCAGTGATTGAAGAAATTTAGCCTTAAGCTGAATTATTAAAGAACCAGAGTTGCACTTCTGCTGTCGTTGCTTGGAAGCGACACACGACGCTATCGATGCCTTTGGAAAGCCTTAAAATGTTCGATTAAGAACATCAGAAGACATCTTTCAGGTGGATGCTTCAGAGTTTTCTTCCCTTGTGAGCAGTATCGGATGACGGCTATAGACAACAAAGCATTTTTTTCGATGCAATCAATTGCATTGCAAAAATTATAAACATTGTTAAAAAATATAATTTTCATTATAATTATCAAATTATTTTTAATTATAATGAAAATTATATATTATAATTTCCCTAAAATTATTTAAAAAAATTCAATTCTATAAAAAAAAAAACCTAATAATGGCTGTTATCGTCCGTCCAAATATCGTCCGTCTCGGATGTTCCTCGGACGTCCTACGGACGTAGTACTTCCGGACGTGCTGAGAACGTCCGTAGGACGTCGACGAACCTCCATCGGACGTCTACTTGGTCCTAAATAGACGTTTTCCGAACATCCTGAGGACCAGCATTTGCTATCTGGGTGTGAACCCACACATTTCTCTAATACATTCCTAAAAACAGTGTTTATTTTGTTTGTTAAAATTTCCTTCCTCTATTTATTTTAAGACAACCTCATTCATTTGGAAACCTTTAGTCCGGATATCCGGATTAAATCGCTTTTCCTTCTATGTTAAGTCATGATAGAAAAAAAGCTGCAATTGTAATCTGAAATGAGCTACCGTATTTTCCTGTATATAATCCGCAGCGGCGTATGATCCGTGGCCATTTTTTTTTTTTTCGGCGAATAGTCTAAAATATGTACTGCTGATAATATAGGTGTCACATAAAATAAAAAAATGCACAGTTGGATTAAAAATTTAATAAATTGTATAGAAAAAAAGCATTTATTATGAAATATGTCAGTCTAGATCCAGTTTTATCACAAAGTGCGATAAACTTAAGATGAAAGCACGAGATCGATCAAAAGCGATAATTTTGAGAAGAGTCTTGTAAAACTTATCGATATTTAGCTTCAAATAACTTTTAAAACGACGTTAGACATATTTAAATTAATATATATTTGCTTCGTTAATATTTAAATGAAAAAAATGGGTTATTATTTACAAATTGCGTATTTTATACAATTTTTTTATACCGCGCGTGTTTTTCACTTCACATTAACACATTTGACGCCATTGTTTTTATTTGCTTTCGCTATAGCATTTGATTTAAAATCTGCTGTGTAATTTAAAAATTTTCGCTTCCTTATGACGATATACTAATTTGAATATTTTCAAAACGAAACAGCTCACATCAAGGCAAATTGCAAAATGACGTTAGCGAATTTACAATCGTAAAATCTTTAAGAGGAACCGAATTCGTTTTTGAACGTAATTGCACAAAGCCGATTATAGTTTAAATAACTCAGGTGTGTCCTGGTACCACCTGTTATTTATTTTATGAAACATAAAGAGTATTTCTTTCAAAACTTTGTTGTAAGTTTTTCTGATCGAGAATGTTTTTTATCAGATAATCCGCGGTGGCGTATAATACGCACAACGAAATTCGGAACTTTTTTAACACATAATCCGTGGATTATATACAGGAAAATACGGTATTTAATTTTTACAGAATGTATTTCTTTGTTCTATATTGTTATTTACCTATTATATAGCCTTCACTGTGCATTTCACCAGCTCTAAAATATATCTTAAGTACATTTGAATTAAACTGCTGATTCAGGAAGTAAAAAAAATGACTTACGAATTCCTGGTGCGTTCCCAGTCTGGCGCACAGTTCGTGCATCGGTATCTTATGTTCGTCCTGTAAAAAGGAAATGATCAATTTTCTATCATCTGACCAAAAATACAGTTCAGTAATATAAAATGCATACCATAACGACTTCTTGCTTCAGCTCTTCTAAGTTCATTTTTTCCTTCTTTCTTGGAGCGTTGCTTCTGGCATCCTACAAAAGGAATTATTGTGAATCAATCATTTGAATTACAATTATTGATTATTAAAAAAATAGTAGACGAATTCATAAGGACTGGTGTTGTTGTTGTCGTGCCTATGAGTAAGTGTGAAGTGCAAAAAAAAAAAAAAAAAAAAAAAGTCTACAGTCCACCAAAAGTCTTGTTGATGAGATCTGCTAGTTCTGGAGCCCGATGGCCATGGAGGATCTCAATTGGTGGAGCTCCTAGTTCGAAGAGGGAGCGGATAATGGCTTGGCAGTTTAAGACATGATCTGGAGTTAGTTCGGATTGAGGACAGTGCTCGCAGTTGGGATAGGGTTTAATACCAGTTGGTGATATCTTCATGCCCTTGAAATGTCCAGTACGCAGCCGAGCTATTGTGGAAGAGAGGTTTCTTGGGCAGTCTAGATCAGGGATTGTTGCCTTGCCAAAATGCTGATCGTAGATCCTTCACCTGGCAACGGCATTTGCGTCTGTACAGGTGACTGTTCGAGGTTGCTCTTTATCTCGTGCTTCTTTTGCAAGGGCATCTGCACATTCGTTCCCCTCAAGTACGGGAGCCGGTAACCCATACTGAGCGCGTCCCCAGGTGGCGGATAGGGGAGTTCCTCTCCACAGGCTGTCCTGTGGGTGGAAGGAGGGAAATGAAATACCTCCCGCGGTCCAAACAGGCTGAAGTCCAACCTTCCCGGAGGCAATGGCACCCCTCTTCTATGAATAGTGCAATAAGGACTGATAAAATCTCAAATTAAAAGTTCGAAAAGCAATATATTTCATCTAATTGCTTTTTAAATAATGTGATATTACAATAAAATAATTTAATATGCACTACATAAAAAAACGTGTACATTAAAAAAATCATATTTTGAAAAAAAAATTTTTTCAATTTATAGATGAGAAATCAGACAAAATAATCACTTAATCTAACCAACTTCAAAACTATATCTTCAGAAAACATTTCATCATTTTTTTTAGAGTTAACAAAGCATACTGCTATTTTTTTTTTATTCAAAACCTTACTTGAATTTTGTTAGCTATTTGTGTGCTTGTTTTGTAGGCATGTGTACGGCATTTTCTACATGCTTTTCCTTATTCTCAGTCAGTCAATACTCCTTACTTACAAATTACACTTGCGTCCCCGAAATTGAAGTTCATGGATGATCTCGATTTTTCTTGTATGTGGCTTTCCTTAGTTACAGTGGCTGAATGATTCAGGTAGCACGAATTGACGACATTAGTGTGACGTCATATCCACAGCTGTTTCCAAACAAATACAATGTAAACATTTGTTTAATATTGTATTTAAGAGTGCCTTCTTGACAAACTTGGAGATTTTTGTTTGGCTATCGATTTTATTGGTGATTTTTGTTGGCACAGAACAATAAATTGTTCTGTTGCAACCAGAATACGATTGGATTTTGCCCAGCTTGGTGATTAACTGTGACTACAATTTGGCGAGAATCAAAGGTTAAGCAAACAAAAGGTTAAAAGTTTTAGCAAACACGTTATCCTTAAATAATGAATATCAATTTCAAAAATGACAATTTAAAAATCTATCACCGAAGTCTATGGCAGTTTCAATGATAAATGGCGCTTAACAGCAAATGTTTGGAAACTGTTGCTGGATATGACGTCATAACTAATGTCGTCTATTCCCTAGTGCATTGTGCTTACAATGTCAGTATTCTAATGTCACAAATTTATAAACATTAACTGTATTTGCCTTTCAATATTTCAGGAAGATCTGAAAGGTTATGGACAAGAACTGAGCATTCTACGTTAAAAACGGCATTTCAAGTGATTTGGCAAGATCCATGGCGAAATTAGAGAAAAATCTAGCGTCGAACTAATACTAAGTGAGATAGCCTAGAACCTTGGCGAAACTCGTTGCTTTTCACTTCGAAATCAATGGAAGTGATAAATCTTAAATGGTGCATTGAAGCTGTGTTTGAGGTATTAGCTGAATTATTCCACTCCTTGAGATAAAAGTTGATGGCAGAGAAAAAAATTCCAGGAGTATTTTATAAATAGCATTCTCAGTTGCATAAAATTAAATAAACAAAAAGGAAATTTACAAGAAAGACAAAAAAGAGACTTTTCAAAGTTTCTTTCGTGAATGAGAATGTGTAAAATCATGAGTGTTCATAATGTTTGTAAAAACGAGAGACGTCCAAAGAATTTAGTTTTAAAAACAATTTTTGAACATTAGTAAAAGTAAATTACTACATTCATTAACGAATATCAGCCAGTGGTTCGTAAAACTGTGAGTGTTCGTAATTTAGAGGCTCGTAAGAACAAGCATGCGTGCAAAGAAAATATAAAATTTCCAAAGAATATAAATTTTATCCTGGGAAAAACTCTCTAATTTTTCCAAAGTTAATATAAATGATTTATTATTTATACCTGCCATATAAAAAAGATATTCGCTAACATTTTGATTTTTCTCAATGCGTGAAAAATTTAGTACATGAATGAACTCGAGTTCAAAATTATCGAATAATCTAGAACTTATTTAAATATATACTATATTAATGAAAGCGATATAAAGATTGCGAATATATACTTTTTTGAAATAAAAAAAATGCCTAGCCGACAATTTTAATTTTTGCAAATGAGATATTTAGGAAGATGGTATCAAATCAAAATATGATGACATGCAAGACAATATAAGATGAATAAATTCCTAGATATGAATTACAGCTCCTACGGCTAATTTTGAAAGTTTAGGTAGCAAAAAATTTCCATAACATTTTATACTTCTTTTTTATTTTATTTCACAATATTCCTTTTTATATATATTTTAATATAAATTTAATTATAAATTTATCATGGAATATTTAAAAGAAATGAGTTATCAGAATTTTTTAACTAATGAATTTCATATTAAGAAGTTTCATAATACAGCTGGATCCAATTTTTTTCCAATGAGATTGACATCGAGTCAATTAGAGAGTGTTGCTGGAATAACATGTTTTTAAATTATGTTATTTTTCCTTTCCTGTTAGCTTTTTTCTGCTGAGAAAAATTGTAAAAATCATATATATTTTTCCTTAGGTGACTCCCCATAATTTAGCTTATTTGTTATCTTTCTGCAGAATGTCATCAAATGACGACAGCTGACTGTACTCACACCAGGGTAAGGACATATGTAAAGAAGATCCGCCTACCAGGACACCAGGGTTTATTTTCTCTTATTGCAGCATTACAAATATTCCCGTCTAACGTGAGAGCCCATCGTGTTGATGCATATTATATGATAGGCTGACGAATAGCCAAAATTAAGTTAACCCTTCTTTGCATGATTTTTTCTTTATTGGTGAAATAAATCTAGTTGATATAATTCATGTTCAAAATTAAAGGAAAAATGGTTAAAAAAATCTTAGTATATATTTATAGGATAAATTTAGCAAAAAACAATATGCTAAAAATTTCCATCATCATCCAAAGTTAGATCATTAGCTTAGTACTAAATAGAAATAAAAGAGGAAAATAACAGAAACACGTGTTGCAAACCTTTCTTCCACTCATTTTCAATTTTTTAGCAATAGAAACTCTAATATAATGAAACAAAATTATAAACGAAATCATACGTTTATTGCAACTACAACAAACAGCGGAATGAGACAACTTTAAGCTCGTTTCACTGATAATGACACTTGTTTATTTTTGACAGCTATGTTTCTTTTTATGCAATGGACATTAAAAAGGTATCCAAACACGATCAACTTAAAGTGAACTTGTTCTTTTATATAATTTTTGGGCATTATAGGTTATGATGGAAATTTCCAGCATTATGCAAAGAAGGGTTAAGTTAATGCAATGACTGCACTTTCAGGTGGTTCCTTCCTCATACACTTTTTTAGAAATTCACGAAATTTGGCGTCCCTGCATGTATCGTGCACTATTTTGATAGTTTTGAAGCCTTTTCTTTGTCACAATTAACTATTATTAAAAGCTGCGATAACCTGGGCGTCGTTCAGAAGACAGTGAGTTCAAATCCCGACCTAATCTAAAATCCTTCGTGTGTCATGGTCCTTCTCGAGAAGTAATGTATCTTTCCTTCGCAAGAGCCTCAAATGCTCTCATTCATTCAATCAAAACAATATCAAATGCCTACTTTTAACAGTAAGCCGTTTTACAATATATATTATAAGGAAATATTCTTAATATATAAACTTACAAAAGTATTTTTTAATCAAATGATAAAATATTTATTTAAAGGTTTGTTTCTAAAATAACAACTTATAAGGTAATTTTGATTTATAAATTTTATATGCATACTTAATTTTCAGTAATTAATAATTTTTTAAAATATTGTTAATCAAGTTTTCTATTTGAAATTAAAATCAATTATTAAATATTTTAGAAAAGAAGCCAACTGTTTCATGAAATTAAAAATATTTTGTATAGCTCAACTTTAAAACATTCTATTTAAGCTCTTAAATACGAACAGCATTAGCTACAGTTTAAATCATCATAAAAGTTTACAATTTCAAATAAATATAAAAAGTTTTTCGATTTTTTTAATGAATTTTTACACAAAATGATGCAACATGCTACTAAACGCACTCTCTTTCTTTACAGTATTTCTTCACACACACAGAAATTTCTCACAAAAGTGTATTATATTTCTTCTATAGTTAGAAATCAAGTACAGAATAAAATCTTCAGACTAAATTACAAAATGGTCAACAAAATAACATAAAAGTCAAATTACAAAATGACTAGTACATTTTAAGACAAAAATAAAATTTCTATAGGTAAAAATCAAAAAGAATTTAAAATGAAATGATTAGTATACTTTATGACAGTATATTTTGTGAGAATTCGCCTCCATATAGATTCCGAAGAAAAATTTCGTCCATTTATCAATTATATATTTTCACTTTTCATTTCGACTTAAATTTGTAAAATTTTGAAAGGATCCAACAACAAATATACACAAAGTCCTCAAAAATTAAAAGGATATTTAATAATAAAAAAATTATAACTTTAATGAAATAATTCAAGAAATGTGCAAAATAATTATTCATTGATAGTTGTTTTTAATTTTAATTTAATTGAAAACGTTAATAAAGAAACAATAATATTCAAAGCAGTACTGTTTGGAAAAGCCTTATCTAAAACTATTAATCAGCTGTAACTCAACGATAAATACTCCGAATTTGCAATGAGATCAAACATGTTTTAAAATTTGGAAATCAAAGATTCAATAACTATCTCTTTCTTGATAATTTATTTATTAATACAATTTCTTCAATTTCAATTCAAATCAGTTTAATTTAAAAAAAATATGCAGACATGAAAGCACAGAATCAAAAAATGAAAAAGATTTGTTTTTGATATTCTTTGTGGCTAATTTTGCTCAATTTTTTACAGCAAGAAAAATAATGTTTAGTAATTAATATCGTTTCCTTTCATATTAAAAATAATAATAATAAAAATTTAATAACTACAAAGAAAATTGAAAACAGATAATGCCATTTCACTCACTTTGTAGTTGCTGCCCATTGTCTATTAACAAAATGAAAAAAATAGACTTTTTAAATATATTTTACTGATTATACCCTAGATGAATCACTCAGAATTTGTGCTTTATAGATAATTTCCAAATCATATTCGCAATGATGTTGAATACAAACTAAATCACTACAATTTAAAACATCTAAAATTTGAAAAACGAATTTTTTTTAATTTACAAAATTGTGGTATTTGGTAATTTATTTTTAATAAGATTTCAATTACTTAAAATTATTTAATTTAATAAATTTGCAGACATAGTATTTGAAAAATGGTTTGAATTTTTCTAGTTAATTTTGATGCGAATATTTTAGAGCAACAAAAATTATGTTTCAAAAACTAACCCTCATTTCCTTTTATTCTTACCAAAAAAATTAATTAGCATTTTTAAAGTAAAATAAAATAGCATTTCACTCACTTTATTAGAGTTGGCCATTGTAGTCACCTAAAATGAACAAATCATCCCCAGTGCAGTCTGAGAAGAGAGTGGCGGCTGCACGTGATGCGACTCGTAGCCAATAGCAAAAAGAGATTTCCTTATCAGAACTCTTTCCCCCATTTCTTAGCAGAAATGTGCGAGTTATTTTGAGCCAATTATTTTAATTCAGCTACATTCCATAGATATCCCCCGTTTCAGTACCCGATAAGGTAGCCAGTTCCAACCAGTTCTTCATAAACATGTTGCTTTTGACTTATGAACGGAAAACAAATTATTTGCCAAAAACAATCGCACAAGTTTTCCCACTTTTTATTCAGTTTGATTTATTTATAATTATTAGTTTTGGTAATTTTGAATTGAAATGACTTTTTTAAAAGTTTTTCAATTTTACAAAATAAACTTTGACAAAACGTTCTAGAATAGGAAAGGTATTTCAAAATATTATCTCACATATTTGGAAATTCTTTTTAATTTACTCTCATATCAATAAGGTACAATGAAACACGTTTCGTCGCGAATCCAACTTCAGATCCTCCATGTGAAATATGAACCACAGGTGCTATGTCATAACGGTATCTTAGCCAAATGTCATTCAAAATAAATTCATTTTTATGCACTCTGTGGCTTTGCTGTAAACGTAAAATAAAGTCTAAATGAAGAAGCAATCATACTTTTTTTCTATTTATAAAAAATTCTCGATCTTAGAATACAGTATAGTTAAAATTAAAAACTTATCTTTATAGTTTACTTAAATTTTTAGAAATTTTATCGTTCAAATAGCCATTACTTATATATTTTTCAATACACTAGTAGTTTTTAAAATCAGATATATAACCTACAAATTACCCAAAAATTATTGAAATTTAATAATTAATCTATTTTATATTTATTCTTGTTATTACATTTTATATGCTACTTGTGTTACATTTATTATGTTACTAAAAATTATAAAAGGAATTTTTTTTTAATTTGAATGTTCACTGTCAAATTAATAAGATTGCTTATTGGGAAACACTATTCAGAATATTTCACCTAATTCAAGAAACTGAAAATATTGAAAAAAATTCAAAAGGATTCAACAAAAAATTGCGTAAAATGCTTAGGGAAATGCTATTTTGCTCTTTTTAGTTGTATATTATTACGATTAACAT
This sequence comes from Latrodectus geometricus, assembly GCA_026290005.1. NCBI lineage: Eukaryota > Metazoa > Arthropoda > Arachnida > Araneae > Theridiidae > Latrodectus > Latrodectus geometricus. The sequence continues at coordinate 25,646 of JAPDSC010112751.1, forward strand.
GAAATTGCAAAACTAGGTAAAATATTTAAGGGAATGCTAAAATATGAGACTTGTTAATACATAAAATATTCAGCTGTTGTCTTCTCCTGAATTCACTGCCTTGTAATTGATGACAGCAGAAACTTGCTTCCATCCTTGCAAGTTATCTGCGTCGCGTAGCAACGAATTTCCCTGGAATGCAAGCACAACATGCAAAGGTTTTGTTTACCAAAGAGGAGGAACAAATATTTGCGATTGCCAGACAGACCTCAATTAGAAAATATAACTATTTGTCATCACAGATGTCGCTTTTGATGCATTTTTTTGGGGATTGCCATGTTGAAATAATTGTTAAGTAATAAGTAAATTAGATCTAATTAATAAATATGTGACATGTTAAAAATATAATTAATAAAATTGTGATATTTTAAAATGTAAAAATTTGTCAAATTATATTAAATTTGCCGTATACTCATTTTGGTGGTGTTTAAATTAAATCCGATTAAAATACGCGATATTTTAAAATGTATTCAATAGAAATGCAATATTTTAAAATATAAATATTACTTAAATATGTGATTACTAAAAATTGATAAAAATGTAAATATTTGTCAAGACATGACACGCATGGAATAATCCATTTGACTCATTTCTAGTGATTAAAAAATGACAAGGTTTCTTCCTAAACAAGAAAATTAAATATGTGACATTTTGAATTATAAAATATTTGGATTTTTTTTTTAAAAAAAGGGAAAAGTTTAAAAAGCTTGTTGCTTAGAAAATGCAAATATTGGGTTACATAGAATCATTTTTGAATTTTTTGGCTATCAAAAAGTGTTATCATTTCTTTTTAAATAAGAAAATTAAATCCGGTTAATAATTAAAAAGTACAAACAAAAGTGAAAAGGAAATTCACTTGAACGATCATCACAGGAATTATGTTGAAAATGAAACAAACTGATCTAAATTGTCTCTCAATGACGTATAAATTAGGTTTACCAAAATAAAATGTTGTTATTTATCCTTAATATTTTCATTTTTTGAATGCAATAAATATCCCAGTAATAACAAAAAGTTGCTGAAAAAGTGTGTGAAAGCAGAAGCTTCTCAGCGGAATTATTCGAAACAAGCCCTTATCTTGAATGCGTCATTCACACGTGATAAGCAGGACGTTGCAACTAATCTCTAATGGAATTCATAAGATCGCAAATTATTTAATACAGACTCAAGTTAGTTATCAGTATAAAATTAATACACCTCTTGTTTCATTTATTTGATAAAATCAAGTAATATTGAAGTAAATGCAGATTATTATAGTTAATTATAAGTGAATAAAAATAAGTTAACCCTTCTTTGCATGATTTTTTCTTTATTGGTGAAATAAATCAAGTTGATATAATTCATGTTCAAAATTAAAGGAAAAATGGTTAAAAAATCTTAGTATATATTTATAGTATAAATTTAGCAAAAAACAATATGCTAAAAATTTCCATCATCATCCAAAGTTAGATCATTAGCTTAGTACTAAATAGAAATAAAAGAGGAAAATAACAGAAACACGTGTTACAAACCATTCTTCCACTCATTTTCAATTTATTAGCAATAGAAACTCTAATATAATAAAACAAAATTATAAACGAAATCATACGTTTATTGCAACTACAACAAACAGCGGAATGAGACAACTTTAAGCACTGATAATGACACTTGTTTATTTTTGACAGCTATGTTTCTTTTTATGCAATGGACATTAAAAAGGTATCCAAACACGATCAACTTAAAGTGTTCTTTTATATACTTTTTGGGCATTATAGGCTATGATGGAAATTTCCACCATTATGCAAAGAAGAGTTAAGTCTGGGTTTTTATTGTTCGCGAATACTCTTAATTCAGATATTTTATTACTTAAAGTGTTGCAGTTCCAGTGACATATTAAAAGGCCATTTAATTTATTATTTGTCATTATTTGTATTGTTGGGGGTTCCTTGGTTATTTTGCATGAAGTTTACAAGTGTGAAAAGTTTATTGGCCTGATTACCTATACTTTCTAGTTTATCATTAATTTCTTTTAAATTTTGTCCAAAAATTTTATTAATTATGTTACAGAATCTTAAGACTTCAGTTAAATTGCCTAACGTGTTTTCGTTTAGTGTGTTTTCTATGGTATTTATTTGTTGGATTTGTTTAGGGACATTTACTTCTGTTTGTATTGGTTTTTCTATTGCATTGTTTATGTTATTTTTACTTAAGGCTTGGGCGTAGCTAAAATTTTTCCTAACAGGATTTGGATTAATTTGAGGTCTATTTTGAATATTTTTGTTTTTTATTTTGAGGGCCTTTTCACAACCTAAATAATTTGCTGTATGTTCTCCTCCACAAATTACACATTTTGGTAGCGGTTTTTTGCAATCTCTGGTTTGATGAGGGCCTGCACATTTTAAGCATTTTGGCTGAATGTGGCACTGTGAAGACCCATGATTCCATCCCTGGCAGTTGTAGCACTGAAAAGCGCTACTCCTGGCCCGGAATGGTTCCACTTACACCACAACAACATTGCGCCCGCAAACTTTCACAGATTGTGGAGACTCGAGAACTTCCAAGAGACCTCCTGAGTTACATACATTGAGGTGTTGTAGTCTATTAAATGATCCAGGCATAATCCCACCAGATTATTTGATATAATGCCTTTCCTTTGGTAATTCATTATTTACAGAAGGAAATGGTTGATGACCAGTTTCTATGGTTGTACCTAGCGTGAAATTGTCTAGATGTTTCACCTCGCAAAGCCATAAAACTTTTTGAGTCCTGTAATGTAATCAATTTCTATTTAGCTTTATTAGTAATGAACATCAAGATTGTCCATCATTCTGTATCTTTGCATTGTAAAATCATTTTGTCTACTAGAAATACGAAAATATTTCACAAAAAAACATTCGAAGTTATTTTATGAAGCGTTATTTATAGAATGAATCATAGTCTTCACAGAAAAAAATTTCTTTTGACATCCTTCGACAGCGTTGCTAAACCCTTTTTTAACCCAATTTTCTCTGCAAACCTCTTATTAAACTTTTAATCCAATATCTCAGCCCTGTGAATCGAAAGTTTAGAAGCAGGAATCAAGTAGAAGAATTTAGAAGCAGGTATCAAGCAGAAGACGCAAATATCATTTTTATGTAGGAATATGCAGTTAAAAGTGAATAAACTAGATATTATAATATTCAAAAGTAATAATAAAAATGCTTCAATCATTGTAATCTGGGTAGGGAAATAATGTAAAATATGGCTTTTTTTTTTATCTCTCTTTTTCATTTTAAAATTCATGATATTTCATAATAATGAAATTATAGAAAACACCACATATAAAAACGCAAGGAAAATCCTGTATTTGGTTTTATAATATTCTATTTTATAAATAATTTAGAAATCGCATTAAAAACTTTAAGAACACTATCGTAATAATATCAAAAAGATCCCTTAATTTTTTTTTTTTTTTTTTTTTTTTTTTTTTTTTTTTTTTTTTTTTTGCATAAAATTATCATTAGATTTCTCGTGTCAAAAATTATAATGAGTTAATGTAGAAATTTAAAAATTAATTACAGATGTCGAACTAAATTGGACGATATTAAAAAATTATGTTAATAAAAGTTTTCGAAGTAAAAATTTATAAAATAGATATCAGATTATAAAATCCAATTAAAAGGATTAAATGGTGGAGTTGAATAGGATGATATTTGTAAAAATCGACTAAAACAAATTTAGTGACCTTGAACTTAGTGAATATAAGATGAAAGGGCATTTTTGCGCGATATGCAGCTCACATTAACTCTTTCTGTTGGATTGTGCTCCAGACCTGAATACTTGACATATTCGGCTGAAGCAAACAACGATCATTTCTCTTTGCTATTGGTTTTATTACGACTGTCATACACTAATGTGCCTACTTATTCTTACTTCATTCAGTGGCAATGCGAATTTTTGGGTAATTTTTTTTGAGATCCAATTTAAATAGGTATATTCGATTGAGTGCTGTAATATTGGAAACTGTAAAGATCACGTACTTAGTTGGGATAAAGCATCAGAAAGCATATTCACAGAGAATCCTTCGACACGAAAGAACAAAAATATTAGGAATCTTTCATGACTGCTTTTTAACAATTTTGCTGATTGTATTTTTTGCAATTTTCTAAATATAGATTTTCTTCCATTGGATATCAATTTAATAGGTCTTTCAAGTGAAGCGATGGGCCCTTCTGTTTGGCTTCTCCCACACAACGGCATTGCACGTTTGATTTCATTCATTTTTGTGATACAAGATTCGGTATTTTTTAGCCCTTTTATCTTTGCAATATCGCTTTTGTAAATTTATTGGAAACATTCCATACAAGAATCATTAATTAAGCTTCTTAAGGTCAATGTTTTTCGATGAAGTACTACAGGTTTTGCATTCTATACTTGAAAAAAATATATAAATGTTTTATTACTATTATTCTCCAAGAAATCTGCGGAAAATATGTTTCTTCATTGTTATTTTATGAATAAACGACAGCGCAAATTATTGTTAAATAACCAGGCTGTTAATCTTTAACAATGTGGTAATATTAATTTTCTCGACTGTACGCAAAATTAGCAAATGATTTATTACATCTTATTAAATGAAATAACTGTATGAATAAAAAAATATGCAAGACATATATTGTCTCTATTTGACTCAGAAAATGATCAATTTTGAACTGTTAGCTTAACAGAGATTGTTTTTAGAGATTGTTATAGATTTGTAGATAATTTTTATTTTTGTGGTGTAGGTGATGGTGACCAGGTTGGACAGGGCGTCATTCTTGTTATCGGAAGGTAATGAGTTCGAATCCCGGCTTATCCGAAGATCCAACGTGTTCATCGAAGTGTGATTCCATTCCAAATCTCTGGGTCTTTTATGGTTATCTAAATTGGAAGATGCCCTCTTTGAGCCAAGTCGTGAGGAATCTTTTCATTTGCCCAATCACAGAATAAGAACAACATCTCGAACTTTCAAATGACATTTTATCAAAAGATTTTTTTGAAGAAAATGGTGATTGCAGGATAATGATTGTGAACAATTCTTAGGTACGATGCTCAGATTCATAAAAAGTAAATCCCAAATATATAATCTATTTAAAATTTGTTGCTTAAAAAATCTTGAATTGGCTCAATCAATTTTTATTTTTGATGAATATTCTTCCTTAGTGATTTCATTTCTCTTGAACAAAAGTATAGAAATTCAAATGGCCTCATTATAAGTATTATTTCACGGATCAATATCATTCTGCCTTAAATAACAAGAAATTTTTTTCTCTTGCAATTTTTCAGTTGGCTTAATATTTTTTATAAATTGTCAAACAGAAAAAAATATTTTCATTAAAATATAATTTCTCTGTATATTTTTACTATGTGGAATAATTATTGCATTGTGTTTCCCTTTATATACCAGAAAGAAAGAGGATTTACGAGAATGAAAATATTGATATTTTAAGTGTGTTATTAAATAAAATACTACTTTTGTAATTTGTTAAGAGAGAGAGATATGAATAACAAATAAAAACATTTCTTGTGTTGTCTTTATTACTCATTGAATGATCTTTGACTACTTAGTCAATAAAATTAATTAGATTATTGCGCACATTACATCAATTAGTTATTTAAACTTCCAAATATATATAAATTATATAATCTGTTATTATGAAGTAACTTACTGAAAAGTTGATTATAACTGAATCATTATCTATCTCATTCTATAAAACAAAAAGAAAAGAATATCTGGAAAAGTGATCATACCAAAAGAAAAGCTTCACACATGGTATTTATTTTCTTTTTATTATAATTAAATGAAGAGATAAGAATGAAAAGTAAGTTGTACACATTTATTAAAATACATGAAAAAAAACATTGACATTTGAAGAATCCATTTTACAGCTTTGTCTTTTGAGTCTTTGTTTGGAATAGTCATTGATGTGAATCAACACAAAGCTTCCCATACAATTCTTTGGGTCGCGAAAAAGTGTCATTAGTCAATAAGTGTCTTATATTTAACTCTTGTTTTACTGTCTCATCATTTAATTTGTGAAATTATCGTCTAAACTACGCTTTATTTTGTGATTTGACGTTCTCCCAAACTTTTGAATAGATAGGATCTATATCCCCTTGAGGACCAGCGCGCCGGAAATAAAACTCTCATCACGGGACCGAACGCTCTGAAACGGAGCGTCACTACCGACCCGCGCATTTTAAGCAGTTAAGCCTAATTTTACAAAACAATTCGTATAAAATCAGTATTTTTATAAAAAGACTCCAAATTTATAAATTATATATCTACTTTACCGCTATTTAATAGGTATTAAAATAAAAAATATAACGTTAATAAAAATGAACGAAATATGCAAAAAACTAAAAATATTACTATGCACATGAAAACAAATACTATACACAATAAAACAAAGCTGCAAATATTACAAACACAAAATAAAAAAGAGGAAATTAAGAATAATAATATATTCTGAATAAAATCGAAATTTAAAAATTCTGCTGTATGTGATATAGTTCAAAACAAGGATCCACACAGAGTCCAACATTGCATATTTTGCGCTCATAATATGATGTTTGTTTTCGATTTTTTTAGCACATACGACACATATTCTTCTACTTTTATTTCCTTTTGCATCAATATAAATTTTTGGAAAATGTCTACCAGTTAGATGAAATGGTTGAATGCCCGGTAATTTTGGACAAGATATTGAGCTCCTTGGTTTTGCGAATATTCCTATTATTTGATGAATAACCCTGGATATGAATTCCAAAGCAGATATTTCCTCGCCTTTTACCTTCGAATATATTACATATCTCGCTCTATCAAACCTCAAAAGGCAAACATAATTCTACACCAACATTTTAATTAATAAACGTTCCCTAAATTTCCACAATCTGTCAAAATATAAACACAGCGCGCAATAAATCCCAGCCCTTTAAAGAGCCGTGATTCTCACTTTGTTTACATCAATAAATATATCAAATACAGAAGCATAGAACAGAAACTAATGCCCGTTCATGAAGGTCAAATACCATATGAGTCGAGCGTTGTGAAAACCGTTTCCGTTCAACGCCATCTAGTAGCATTTAAAAATTCAAATAAAACGTTCCGATTTCCGATTACGCATACGCGACGCTGGTCTCTCGATATCAATCGGAGCCCTTCGCTTGGAAGCGACGCTGGGCTGATAAGAGTGGAATCGCTGCGTCGCGTCCACGAGACCTTGGTCACGAACGGGCTATAGGAGCCGAGTTACTGTAGGAATGCTCTAGAAATTTCCAACATCTATTTTGTAAATATTTGTATGAATGTCTTCTCTTTAATAACATCTCCATTATTATTAATTAATTTTTTAAATTATTGTCTACATAGCATTTATTCTGTGAAAATCGCTTTTTTCAGAACTAAGAAATTTGCGAGTCTTGATACAGCTTGATGATATTTTTCGCGCCCATTTGGAGAACTTTCTAGTCGATTAGCAGGCTTCCTATAGGAATGTTCTGGAAGAGCTAAGGATTGGAAAACTGACAGAAAGTTCGTCTCGTGACATTTATAATGTTTTGTATTTCTCCTTCGAGGTCACTTTTCCTTTTCAAATTAATAATCTGTCGATTGATCTTTAGTTATAATAGAGTTTTCATTTTAACATGATATTTTGTCTTCATTCTAGTAAAACCTTTTTAGAGATTAGAACACATAATTTTTATATAAAATAGCTTTTAAAATGGCATCAATAATTATTTATTGAGTCAACTTTCATTATAAATTCCCATTTACAACGACTGACTCACCCTCTACTTTTTATTTGTCAATTCTGTTATAACATCAGTTAAAATCTATACTAGTGAATCGTCAACAAAAATATTATTAATTCAGAGGTAAATTATATTTTTAATCAGTTATACATTAAAATTTTCTAGTTTCTAAATTTTTCCAAGTTTATCTTGAAGTATTGCTACCTTCTAATTTTCATTTTATGATAAAACTCACGAATCGGCATCATCAACACTCCCAATATTTTATTCTTTTTTAATTCTGACCACTTAGAAAATTCCTTCTTCACTCCTAACAAAGGAAGGAGTTTGTAGCATCTTATAAAACAAATAGATCTTCCATTGTCCCACTGAAAGAAATTGGGTTTTCGTTATTTAGAAACAAGAACCCAAGACTTAACCTGACATCCAAAAAGTAATTATTGTAGCACCAACATCCTTCCCTGAACCAATCCTTGATTTGAGTTCTATAAGACACAGTCGGGTGGGTAATTTAGAAAAAAGGAAAATTAAAATTATTCCCACATTGTGCCACTAGCATATTTTACATGTCTAGAAGACATTAGTAAACACAAGGATCTCTAGTTTTTTCCACTATTTTTCCTTAATAGCCTACATTGTGAACCATTTAAATGAACGTTGTATTTTTGAATTCATCTCTTAAAAATCACGAATATAACTGTGGCATCCAAGAAGGGCGTCTCTCAAGGTGCATCCTCGAGAGCTTTCTCCCGGAGTGATTTTAACGGCTCTCTGGTGTCAAGAAGAAATAGCTGACAACTCAAGGGTATCTCTTA
>JAPDSC010112763.1:0-14363 GCA_026290005.1 Latrodectus geometricus
GGTTAAAATTAATCATTCATAAAGTCAGTTAAATACAATTAATAGAAAAGTAAAAAGTTTTACGTGTTTCTATTTGTTTTACTTTGAAATAAATTTAAATTGGAATTGTAAATAGAGCCATTATAAATTTAAAATGTAAAAAATATTATAAATGCAATGAGATAAGATATTAACAAAGTTAAATAAAATAAATGAATGCACATTTCCATTTTTATCCTTGTAAACCTTTAACCCTAAAGAAAATTGTATATTAAAACTTTGTGCTGAGGTGACAACCAAATGATTTAAATGTCTGTTTGATTCCCACCTCATTGGCTGTTTGTTTTAGTTTTGAATCCACTTTAAAATGTAGATCTTGGTTTTATTAGGCAACATGTGAAAAAAAAGGAAATAAAAAATATGTTTATTGAATGATAAAGAAATCAAATCTTTATACCTTTATTTTAGCCATATTAGTTCAATAGCAAATCAATTTGTTTTAATATATATAAAACAAAAATTTTTAAGATTTATAAAATTATATATAATGAATTAAAAATATTTATAAATAAAGAACTAAGTTTATTTTCTACTGATATTTATTTTTCTCAGTGTGTCATTTTGATTCCTTAGTTACTGAAGTTGGGTTTTCACTTTTATATGTCTTTCTTAAAATGAAGTAATTTTTTTCACTTTTATAACTTTTGTAAATTAGTTTTTTTTTAAAAAAATTTTTTACATAGCCAACATCTTTACAAAAGAATTGCTTTAGTATTTAAATTTTAAAAAAAAAATTCAGGAATTCCAAATTAAAATAAATGTGGTTATCTGTCCTTTAGGTTATTACAAACACTTCTGAAATCATTCTAGAAGTATATATTTTATCTTCTTTGTTGCATTATTGTGAATAACATATATGCCAATGTAAACCAATGAAAAATATAGGGTAGATATTAGTTATGAGGTTAAATTAACTGTAAGGTAAATATTGTTTCAAAGAAATTATTCAATCTAGTTAAAATTTTAACAGTTTGTTGATGGGAGTTGAAAAAAAAATTTCCATATTTCCTTCAATCCTAAATTTAAAAAAAATTTGCTTAAAGGATTACTTTAAACAAATTTTCACCTGATATCAAAATGAAAATAATGTTTCTTTCTCGTATGTAATTATCAACTATGTTGATACAATATTATTCTCGTTTTCAGAGAATTGGAGCATTGGAAAAAACTTCAATAATTGAAGGCTTCTTATGAGATTTATTAATAATTCTGCCAACAATAATTTTGTAATTATAGTTTTATTTTTATTCATTAAAATCATAATAAGAATACATTAAAATCATAATAAGTATTTGTCTTATTATGATTTTAATGTATTCCTTTTTAGCTACTTAATTTAGTAATTTTATAAAGTATACTTTACATTATTATGTAATTATAACAACAAAAATATGTAAATCAATTGTGATTTGATCTAATTTTGATAAATTTTTAAATTGTTTAGTTTTCAGATTTAGAATTTATATTTATTCATATGAATGTTTATCTTATTTAAGTTTAAAAAAAATAGAGGGGAGGGACATTTTATATTAATTTTTTTTAAATGAAATATTTGGAAACATCAAAAAAAATGTATGATTTTTTAAATACTTGTTTTACATAATATATAGGTCGCAAAATATCCTGGTTTATTTAAACTTATATTTGAAAAGTTCCTAATTGGCAGTATGCTGGTAAGAGCAGAATTTGGATTTTTAAATGTATTTAATATTTATTTATTCTATTAAGAGTTATGTAGAAATTTTGAATAATCCACTTCATGTGAAATGGAGAATACTAAAGGTGAAAAGGGAATATTAAGGATGCATATGCTTTAATAATTGATTTTTTCCCTATGAAATTTTAAATTCTATATGATTTTGTAATATCTATCCAGAATAATTTTTAAGTGTAATTAACTGAAAATTATATTTCAGTATCTTCAATGTTATATGAAAATTATAAAAGATTTATTGTTTTTAGGTTTAGGAAAGCTGACAGATACAGTTAATTATTATTATCCTTACCTTCTGCTTTGACCCTGATGAGGATTATAGCATCATGTAATGAGGAATTAGCATTATATTTGGTATGTTTTTAGAATTTTTTTTTATTTTGATATATGCCAAATATTTCAAGTAAGTAATTTGAAGAAAGACTTTACATGTCATAATGAACTGTTATAAATAAAGATACTATATATATATATATATATTTTATTGCTAACAAACATCAATTTTATTGACTTTTCTTTCTGTATTCAATAAATATGGATAGTTATAAATTTAAATAATAATCTATCTAAAAGTATAATATCATATACTTCAAAATTTTAAAACTTTGTATAATGTACAAAATTATAGTAAGAAATGTATAGTAACAAAATTAATTTCCATATTAAATTTGTTGTATCAAATAAATGCTTTAAAATTTCTCTTAATATTAAAGTTATGTTTAAATTTTCCAATGTAATTCAATTTTGAATTAATAGCATTGCACTTAACTTCATTTCTTACTACTTATGAATTTTTAATAAAAATGAGTAAGTTATAATAGTTTCTGATATTGGAGGATATTGAAGTGTTAAACTGTATGGTTGTTTTCAAATGCTACAGTATTTTAAATTAAAGAACTAACACCTAAATTATAAGATTGAAATGATTAACAACTACATGTAGTTTTACTATTGAACATTTTACATTTTTATTACTGTACACAAGTACATTTTATTATTCTATGTAATATATTTTAGTGAGTTATTATTATTTTTTCTGATGTTAAAATTTTCAAAATTAGGATATTATTGTCTGAATTTACTGATATTTTTTTCCAATTTATTTAATTAAAATAATTAGTGTTTAAAAAGCAATAGGTATATCTACTTATTGATATGAATTGTTTAAAAATTGCACATTTGTATGGATTTTTGAAAATTGTATTCTGTTTCTTGGAGGAATTTCATTTGCATAGATTCATTAATCTATTTTATTAAATTAGCCATTTTGAAATTAGGAAGTAAAAGAGAAAAAAGCTATTTATATTTATTTTGAAGTTTTAAAAAACTTGTGGGAAATTGCACATTAAAAAAAACAGTTTATGAAAGTAAAAAATTAATAACTTTCAATAACGCTTTATAAACTACAAAATAAATTTATAAATTTCAAAGATTAAATTACAAGGAATTCTCGGCATCCAGAATTCTCATGTTGAATCTTATTTTTAAACAAGATTACAGACATATATTAGGTTTTGTAGATTTTTAGTGATACAATGCACAATTTTTTTTTACTAGATTTTTTTAATGTTGTTAATACCCTTTTTTATAAATATTTATATTTTTCATGAGAGATTTTTTACGTAAATCCCTAAAATATAGCATTTAGATATATTATACATTAAAAATGAAATATAAAAAAATGAATATTAAGTGTCAAGATGACTTCTGTAAAAATATTTTTTTAAAGTAAAAAATAGTAAACCTTAAAATTGTAAGCATTTTATTAATTAATAAGATTTGTACAGCTTTCAATATTAAATTAGTTAATGATATTGACAAAATAAATATACTAATTTTTTTTCTAATCAAAGAATATATATTTACATAATTTTATTTGTATACTATAGCCATAAAGTTTTATTTAAATTTGTAAAATTTGCATAATATTTATCAATTTCAATTTGTATGTGTTTACTATAATTTATTGAATTACTAACTTATTCTTTTTTCTTCTATATTTTTTTTAAATTCATGTCTAATATGCATGAAATTTTATAAATCAATAAATCTGAATAAGTATTCCTAATTATTTTGACTGTTGTGATATTTTTATTTTAGATTTACTGATTTAAATTCTTATAATTTTAATAGTATTAATATTGTATAAAATATAACTTTTGTACAAATATATGCAAAAGTATATTTTTAACTTTGTAATAAATTCTTATTACAATTATTGACATAATTTAAATACAAAATTTTCATTTGTTGTATATCCTGACACTGTATTTAACACTCCGGTCAATGTAACTTAGTTTTGTGAATCATTTTTCCAAATCGGAAAGATTTTTGTAATTGTAATTATGTTTTCAGATTTATTGTATTGTTCAAAAGGCAATAAATTATCAATTATTAGATGCCATTAATTTTTTTTAGTGCATTTAATGAAAAATTACAATAATGAGAAAACAAGCAGGGATAAAATGAGTTTTATAATTAATTCTGTTAAAGTATTTTCACAAAGAAATTATTTTAGTTATTCTTACCCAAATAGAGAAATATTTGGACAATTTTTTTTCATGGGAAAAAAACATAAATCTTTCTGTTAAAAAAAAAAAAAAAAAAAAAAAAAAAAAAAAAAAAAAAAAAAAAACCCTAAATAATTAAATGTATAATCACTGTTTTTCTCTTCTTATCTTCAATATTTACATAAATAAAATATTCTTAAATCAGTTGTCAATTGATGCCGTGGTCTCAATTGACATTTTTTGAAGCTTTTTTCAATCATTTTGTAAATTATAGAAGGAATTATCTATTCCACACAGTTTGATGAATAATAAAGACTTTATTGTAATGTGTGTTTGCATATTAATAATCATAAATCATTTTTATTGTATATTGATTAATTCCTAAAAATAATCACTTTATATTATTCGTATTAATTATTATGGTAAATTTATATTGTACCTTATTTTCTTATCTAGGGATGAAAAGTTATCACCTCCTGAATTACAAAATGCTATGCTTGAGAGATTTGAAATTCTTCATATTTTGCTTTGCCATGGATTGGGGTTTGAAGTATTTTTGTAAGAATATATTATTTATTTATTTAAATGTGGAAAATATACTGTTAAAGTAATAGGGAAATGTTAAATTTTCAGTCTGATTGAATACTTTTCTGCTTCAATGATTCTTTAAGTTGTCTGTTGTATGCAATAATCTATGTATTTTATTTCAATAAATCAAATAAATTTTCTAATCTAGAAAAATCCTTATGTTATGTAAAATATTAAAAAAAATTGGAATTTTCCTTTCTTTATGACATATTTTCACAATTTATATCTTATGGTAGTTTCCATAATTTCAAAATTATTCTTTTGTAATTTTCCAGCCATACACGCTCAAGCATTGTATATGCTCCAATTCCTTCTGATTTAGAAGACACTCTGTTTTTAGAGAACTATAAAAAAATATCATAACTTTATCAATAGATATTCTATATTAAATTTACCTGCATATCATGCAAACTTTTTCCTTTTGATCTCCTTTTGTACCACCTCAAACAGATTTCAGTTATGCAGAATAATTTGATTGTTTTAAATTATATGCTTTTTAGTTCAACAAGTAAATGCTGATAAATAAATTAAGCAAGGTATTATTGTCACACTGCAATTTTTAAGTAACTTGAGACATTGTTTTATTTATATGCTTATAAATTTTGTTCATTTTCAGTAAAATATATTTGAATTTTTTTGTCCTATTGCTTGTTTAATTTTGAGTTAACAAAATCTCATATTTAGAGTTATGTATTGTCATTTTTACCTTTTGTTAAACCACATGTATTAATTCTGTAGTATATATAAGCAGTATAGCATTTTTATTCTTTAAAAAGTTATTTAATGTAATATCAAAATATTAATATTTTATTTAATTATTTTTAGGTATTTGTATCCTATATTTCTGAGACAGAGGGTTTTTTGTCTAAGATAAAATTTCAATGTCAAAGAATCAAAATACTGTCAAGATTTTGAATATGCCTCTCTTTTTTTTTTAAGGCATTAGAAGCAATCGTTATAGTTTTATCAGAAGAATCTGAAAAGTAATAATTTATTTAAATATTTTAATATATGGTAAGTTTTTTTTTCTACATTTCTGTATAAACTTTCATTGAATCTCATTATTTTTTTTATTTTGTAATTTGCTAAAAACAAAGTAAATAGTTTTAGTTTTTAATTGTGTTATTAATTTTATAGTATGTGTTTTTTTATTTCTCATTTTTTTTAATTTCATAGCTTTTTGAATTAGATTAAAAATTTATTTACAATAATTTTTTAAAATTTATTTCTATGTTGCACGACTTTATAATTTCTTTCCTTATTAATATAACAGTTTGTCTGCGTTCCAGTATTTTTATTTTATCTTTGTAGGGGATGTTTCAATTATATTTCTATTTTCATAATTAATTTTGCATCTTGAACAGTAATTCCTTTATTTCTTTTGTATAATTTTTATGAGGATTAAAAATTAAATATTTGCATTTTATTTTATTTCATTTTATCAAAATAAAATGTCCTATTTAATTTGATCATTTCTTTGAATTAAATTTTAGCGCTGTGACCTCTACTGTTACAGATGCTCTATTCAAATACACTGTAATGTGTTTAAAGGAGTGATTTCATCACTTAAAACAAGAGAAAGTGTCAAATGTAAGCTTATGTGGAAAAATTTGCATTTTGCCTAGTTTAGTGATCAGGACTTTTTTTTTTTTTAATAATAGCATTTTAACAATAACAAAATTATGTTATGCATTCCATGCCCTAATCAAGTTTTATATTGTCTATCATAAAAAATGTATTCTTTAATATATTTTAAATGATGTTATATGTAAAACATTTAACTGAGTGATATAGCATAACACAAGATAAATATTAAAATAGGATAAAAACAAATAACAGTTAAAAGTAACACCCCAACATAAAAATATTCATTGCTGTTCTTGCTAATTTAAGTTATTTATAAGGGGCTGACATTTCCTACAAATTTTAATTAAATGTAAAGTATTAACAGTTAGTATAAGAGTGGTCAACACTCTTGTAACTGTGGCAAACCCGAATTAAAAAATAAAATATGCTTCAAGATGCCCCACAGTAGGAATTATTGAAATGTTTTAAATAATTTAATTCTTGAGGCAAATCATACAGAGTTAGGAAATGGAATTCAAAAATTCAAGGAGTATGATTTGAAAAGGTTTATTTAAGTTTTATTATAAATTAATTTATCATTTTGTTTATTTATTAACATAAAGCAAACAGGCTGAAATGTAGTTATTTTTCCAACAGAAATGAAAAAAAAATTAAATTGTACATACATACTACATATCTTCTAAACTTATTAAGATAAGAAATAATATTAATATTATCTGTTTTTGTACATCATTTGTAGTTTATTAAGAGCTATTATCACAAGCACTTAACTCTAAACTTAATGTTATCTTTTGATGTTAATGTTGTTAATATTTGGTATATACTTCTAGAATTTTAAAAGTCACTAATTAATTTGCTTTTATTTTGTGAAATTTGGTTTTTATTACTTTTTATTTTGTCACATTCAAACTTCTGTTTTTGCCTGTAAAAATACTATTTTTTTTTTCAACATATATAATCCTTATAGTTTAATGCAATCAGAAATGTTTTGGCTAGTTTTAATTATTTTTTTATAAAATAATACTTGAAAATGGGATACATTGTAAATGTTATCTCTTAAATGAATTTAAGACATAGTTATGTTGAATCCCTGGATAGCATGTGCTGTTTGTAATAATGACATCATTTGTGTCTTGTTATTTGTATTACTCATTCATTCAAATAAATTACATTTTTATTTTTATTGTTATTATAAATCAATGATCTCAATTACAAATGATACATTTGTTTTATATGAAATCTCTTCTAAATAACTTTATCAATCTTTTAATGGAAATAATTTGTTATTTAAAGATATACCTTTAACTGAGAATAATTACTAATATCATATTAATATGTAATTACTATATTTTTAATATCTTAAAATAAGATTAAACTAAATAATTATATTTATCATTTAAAATCTTTTTACAGGGAATAACTTAAGAATGTGTATGCCTAATGTGTTAAATAGTTTAAGTTTGATATTTTTTATTATATGATCATATTAGTTATTAATAAATATTTTTTTAATAAATTTCACTTTGTTTATGTTTGTAAAATAGTTAAAATTTATTTATTATATTATTGTTAGTGATCATTCTTTGTTGCATCTTGATTATTGTAAATTTTGATTTTGCCCATGTAACATTGCCCATGTGGACATTTGCCCATGTAAAAATTGAAATGTGTATGATAATATATTTTAGTTAAAGACACTTAATGATAAAAATGAAAGGATTAATTTTTATACATTTACAACATTATTAGCATTAATAACACACATTTTGAATTCCTTTAGGATATTGCTTAAACATAAATTTAAAAAATTGTGTTTAAAAATTAATTATTATATTAAGGAGAGTTATGGATTTATAATGATGGTTTCAGTTGAAATTATTGATGTCAATATAAATCTTATATAATATAAAACTGATATTTCAATTGCTTCTGTTGTTCCTTCATTTTATTAATCTCTATAGTTAGAAGATTATGTATTGTTGGACCAAGATGTTTAGCTGGTAATCATTTTTTGTTACACAGTTATATGCTATAGTAATGCAATGAAAAATAACCAACAAATAAACCTCATATTCCAATACTATGTATATAATATAGTAATTAGAAATACTATTTAAATATTTTCCTCTCTGAAATGGCTGTTTCTGAGCTGGTAGTGTAAAAATAAAATTTCTTCCTTTTAAAAAAAGTAATTAAATTAACCAGTTTCCTTTTTATTTAGTATGTTAAAAACTGCTTTAAAATCATTACTAAAATTCTTTCCCACGTATTGATCTTAAAATTGATTAAGAAATGTTTTTTGTACTTCATAGTTTTATATGCCAGTTCAAAAACATGCACTTTTGTGTGTTAAAGAGCATGAAATTACTTTTTCTGCTTGAATGCATGTAAAAAAAATAAAAAAGAAAAGGATTTTTTTTTTAATTCTTATTTTAATTTAAAATTATTCTAAGTCAAATTAATATTTGAAAGTTGGTATTTAATAAACAAAAATTAAACACTATTAAAGTTAAAAAAGTATAATGGGATTATTTATGTAAGCTATGTCTATAGATGAGGATAATAACTGTTGATTTCAACAGAAAGTACCACTGCAGAATATTGTACTTTTAATCTTTTGCATACCAATCCATTTTGTTTGTTACTTATGCAGATATAGATGATATATTTGTGCAAAACAACTAAATCAATCTATATATTTTTTTTAGTTATATTTTAATAAATCTTTTTTTGTATTAACTTGTTTCTGTGAATTTTTCTTTTTCATAGCTATATATTTCATAATTTATTATTGCCAGAGTAAAATTAAAATTTCACATCTTTAATAGGTACAAAATAACATAAAACACAAGAAAATAGTTTTATGCTTTTATTTAAATCTTCATAAGACTATTAATATGCCAAATATCGAGAGAGACCATAGAGTTAAATCTGTCTGAAAAACGAAGATAAAATTTATATTATATATATTTTTTAATTTTAAATAACAGTAAATATTTTTCTCAATTATACTGTAATATTATCATTGCATACAATTTGGTTTAGACAACAACAAAAAAAGCAATATGCTTAAATTGTCTAATGAGTAATGCGACTTCGAGGTAAATAAATTAGATTTCATGGCCTCTTAGACATCACCTAAAAAATGTATTTCCTTTTATTGAATATAGAAATTGTATAATAAATATTATATAATTTCTATATTCAATTAAAGGAAGAAAATTTATTAAATTATATCTTTAAATTAAGAAAGATCATTTACACAAACTAGAAAAGGATATGCATCTACCAAATATTTTAGAAGGTTTATCAAAAGAAATTTAGCAATTTCATTCATAAATAAATATTGAAAGAACTTAAGAAATATTTGAATTTATGAGAAATTTAAATTCTTTTATATATAATTTTCAAATATGAAATTGTATTTTTCTTATTTTCAGGACATCTAAAATTTTGAATTTTTTTAATTTATTTTTTAATTAAATATGTTTATTATTTAAATAATAAAACAGTTATGTTTTGAATTGCTCATACTAAAATTATCAGAAGATAAAATTAATGTTTTAGATTGCTCTTCTTTATTTTCCATTTTGAGAAAGCACTCAATTTAATACTTTACGTAACAAATTATTAAATTACTTTTATAGTTTATGTCAATTAAAAAGTAAGTAACTGTTAACAAAACTTGTGATAAGAAAAACTTTAGATAAAAAATGTACATAATATATTATAATATTAATTAAATAGAATGTCTTATAGTAGAAGGTCTATGATAATATGAAAAGTATTAAGAAGTGAATACTATGCGAAAATGAAAGATATACGAGTTTCAATTTTAGTTTAAATTTATTTCAGAAAAGCCTGGTTTATCACGTAAAAATATATACAGATCATGTCTTTTACTAGGAAAATTACTATTTACTATAATAAAACAAATATTAATATAAGTTTTATTGTTTAAAAATATAAAAAGTTTAAAAATTTTATTATTTTTATTTATTTTTAATTAGTTGCTGTATTTTTCTATGCAAACTTTCTACAAATTTTTTTTTTTTTTAAACAAAAAATTTTTTTGATTATATATAATCCTTTCACATAATAATTTTCACAAAATATTTACCATTTAATTATAAAGTACTATTTATATTTAATTAAATTTTTAATAAATTGAGACAAAAAATTAAGCTGATATAGTTGGAAAATAGAAATTATTTTCTTATTTCATCTAATTTTATATTTTAATTAACATTGGAAATCTTTAAAAATTGCTATTTAATAATTTGATATTAAGAGAATACTTTTAACAAATACAAATTTTGAAAATAAATATAAATAACAAAATATGAATATTTACATGAAATAAAAATGTGTAAGAAAATGTTGGAAATTTTTTATGGAAAAACTGTTTTTGGAGGAAATTTATCTTTATCTGCATCGTGCTTTAAATTAAAGTATTCTTAAAAAACACATAAAATTGCAATTAATGAAATGTAGATAACAATTATTTTTTATAGATTATCACATAAACTTGTTTTATTAATATTTAAGGGAATGCTTATTTATAAATGATAATGAATCAACATATAGATCCATTGATATTTATTCTCAGCTATGAGTCATTTTCCACGTTGAGCTGACGTTTCAGTAGGAAACTCACAGTGTTTGGGATATCTCTATAAGTGCATTCCTAAATCCTAACGTCATCATTTTGTTCTCGCAAATTCTCTTGTTCGCTTTGTATTCATATTTTTTCTCTTAACTAAAAATCTTGTTAGCACAACTTAAAGAATTATTTTGACATAAGTGAGTAATATCAAAAGGAAGTAGGAAAAAATTACAAATATAATCCAGTTCCTTTAAAGCGAACTCTTATAGAATGAAAATTTAATCTCAGCCCCAGTGCGGATACTTTACACAGTTAATAGCCCGTTTTTAATTTGTTGTCGGTATTTTGAGCACAAAAACGCGTCTTTATAATATACCTGTACAAATACACCTGTAATGCATTTTTTTACTATTATAGCTTTAGCGATTGCAAAAATTCTTGTTTTAAAAAAAGCTGGCATGTATTGAAAAACAATGGAGGATGCAACTATTTAATTTACTTTAGGTATAATTTATTTTGAAAGAGAAGCCCAGTTGCTTACAGCTTTCACTAACGTTCATAGTGATTGAAAGTGTCAGACCGTAATGATCTGCCGGTATACGCAGTCATGGCATGATATTCAGCTAGCAGGCAACTTATTCATTCATAAATACTGATTTACAATTAGAATAAAGGGTTACAAACTGCAGGAAATGCTTGGATAAATTATAACTAGCAGTATCACCAGGGCCGGCGCTAGCAGCTTCGCAGCCCCTGGCAAAGAGGTAAAATGCCACCCCTTTATAACAAAAATTAAAAGAAATAACCTAAACCCTTTTCACGATTAATGGTAAAATAAAACGAGTAAAAAAATTGCATTCATCAGCAATATTGAAGTTTTGATTAGCAAAAAAATACTTATTTATTTATGTTTTTGGCACTAAATTAAAATTAGGGTTGCACAGAAAAAAAGGAAACAGTCATTTTCGGTGCATAATTATAAAATACAGAACAGATATTTAATAAAAAGTAAAACAAATTATAAAACCACTAAATATTAAAACTTTATTACATATTAAAAATACATTTAATCCGAGAGTTGAAATTAAAAGTGTTTTTTTCTCACTTTTAATTCTGAAAATTGTTTTTATAATTTCTTTAACATTAATTTTTTCAGCCAGGTCATGTTCGACGGCTATTGTTGTTAAGCCGTTCAGTCGATCGTCGGTAGTTGTGGAGCGTAAAAAATTTTTAATTAATTTTAATTTGGAGAAACTCCTTTCTCCACTTGCCACACTTATTGGGAGAGTCAGCAATATTCTTAAAACTATACCAAGAATGGTAGCAAAATCAAGGTTCGATATGAATTTTAAAATCTCAACTGGACTTTCTTTTTTGTTTAGCAAAGCCAAAACAGCTACTATCTCGTCTGCCAAGTCAAGCGCGTTTATATCGGATGAATTCCCATCAGTCAACACTTTTTCTAAATCTTTACAAAACTTTATATGTCGTTTTGAGGAATATCTTTTAAATCAGAAATATTGTAAAAAAATTGGAAATAGTTACTGTGGGTACTGATCAAATCAAAAATGGATTCAAGTGCATTGATAGCTTTATCTAATGTAAAAAAAATGAAATTCTGCCTTATATTTCAAAGCAGGATCTTCTATTGGATCATCTTTTGCCTCATAGTCGAAATTAACATTCCTTCTTCGAACTCAGTGACGTGGCTGGGTGAGCTCAAAATTAGCTGGTATGTCAATTTCGTCTGCGAGTTTTCGAGCATCGCAAAGCATTTCATTAAAGGCTCTGTCCGATCCAAGATCCTTGAAAAAACCTTTACAATTTTTCAAGAGCTCCATAGCAGATGGAAATCATAGTCTTTTGTCTGCAAGAGCTTACTTATAGGATTGATACAATTTAAAATTTTGTACCAAATTACAGTGCAGCATAAGAATTTAAATTGTTTAACACAACTTAATAGTCCAGAAGCCTCAACTCTTATAGAGTTGTCGACCTCCGAGTTATTACAAACAGCAAGTAAAGCATCGTATATCCTTCCTAATTGATAGCTTAGTGGTTTTAATGCATCTATTCGGCTTTCCCAACGAGTATCACTTAGAGGTTTCAAAGTAAGTCCGGAAACATATTTTAATAATATGGTCCATCGAAAAGTTGATGAGGAAAAAAACATATATATTTTTTGGACTATATTGAAAAAATTGGCGGCTAAGAAGGATGCTTTTGCCACGTCATTAACTACCAAGTATAATGAGTGGCTGCTACATGGAAGGTAAAATGCTCTTGGATTTAACGCATTTATTCTAGATTGTACTCCCGATTTACTGCCTCTCATGTTGGCCCC
Source organism: Latrodectus geometricus (assembly GCA_026290005.1). Classification (NCBI taxonomy): domain Eukaryota; kingdom Metazoa; phylum Arthropoda; class Arachnida; order Araneae; family Theridiidae; genus Latrodectus; species Latrodectus geometricus. Next base: position 13,389 of record JAPDSC010112763.1, read on the forward strand.
ATTATCGTAAGCCTGTCCCCTCATATCCTGCAAATTCAATCCCAATGTTTCAAGTCTTTTAAGTATTAGAGCTGAAAGTTCATATCCAGTCGAATTTTCAAACGGAAGAAAGCCTAAAAAGCTTTCATTAATTTTAATGGAAACCTCCTTGGGATTAGACTTGTCAATGGATACATACCTTACTAAAACTGTCATTTGCTCAATCTGGCTGATATCTGGAGTGCAATCTAGAATTATTGAATAATATTTAGCTTTTTTAATATCAGTAATAATATGAGATGTTATATTTTCAGCTAAAAGAATAATCAATTCATTTTGAATTTCTTTTCCGAGATAGTGCACTTTAGCTTCTTCTTTTTTAAGCACTCTGCGGATATACTCTTCCAAAATGCTCATCATATCCATGTATATATACAGGGTGTTAGGGGTTTGATTCCAAATATCTTAATGCATAAAAATATGATTCATTTTAAGTAAAAAAGTTTAGTATATCATGGGTCAAAACTCAATTATTTTAGAAAGAGAAAATGTTTAAAAGTTTGAGAAATTTAATTTTAGGGCCAATTTGCCACACTGGGCAGGGGCCCGGCTTGCCCACAACTAGCGCCGGCCCTGGTATCACACATAAATTTACATAAGGAAAATTTTTTTTTACATTTTGCTTTTCTAACAACGCAAGATAACAAAGATTTCTTGCTTCTATAAATTTCATGATTATACAACATTTTTGTGGTTTTAATGTATTTAAAATTACTAAATGGAACCATTTACAACAATAAAGGTTTTACAGTTCTGAATTGACTACAATATAAAGGGAAAAATATTTACAAAATTTACGCAAATTCATTTACTTGGCTCCGAGTGCAGCTCAGTTCCTCTGAGTACATATAGAAATCATACTAATAAAACTAGGTAACATTTAAAATACTGACTAGGTGGTTTGTTTTAGCTATTACGACTTAGTATATAAGATCT
>JAPDSC010112776.1:0-18784 GCA_026290005.1 Latrodectus geometricus
CATCAAGTTATTTTCGTAGAATTGATGTGACACATGATTTTTTTTTTTCATTTTGATAGAGTTAAAGGGGTCAGCGGATTGAGGGTGGTGGACGCTTCCGTCATGCCGACCATCGTCTCTGGGAACACCAACGCCCCTGTCATCATGATTGCAGAGAAGGCGGCAGACATGATCAAAGCAAGTCAACGTGACCAATAAAGATTAAAATATCAATATAATTGTATTTTATATTGAAAACAAAATATGTTTCTAATTTAGCATTTCAATAACTTTTATTTAAAACAGCCTTCAGAACAAGAGATTTGATAGTATTTATTAGCAATTGATAAGACAAGACTGTTTAATAAAAGTAAAAGTGCTTATCTGATAAGGACTTTATGAATTTTGACACAACTTAGCATGGACAATTAATACTTCTTTCAATAAATTTTGTTATTTTTAGCTAGTTGAATTGTATGGTACTACTGAATTCGACATTTATGAAAAACTTTTTCATATTGGTATGTTTAACGACAATCTACAATTTTCTCAAATAATTGTTAGAATTATCTTCAGTAAATGATATTATACGATGGAAATTTTAATCAATTGTTTAGAAATTACCAAATACAGACATGTTTAATCACGTTTTCTTATTTCAAGTTAAATCTTTCTTATGAAATTTTAACATGTATATATGCAAATTTAAATATAGGTATAGGAAGATACTACAACATGGTATTAATTTCAAATAAAAATACTTTAGTACGAAAATTTATAATCTTTGTTATATTTTTTTTATTTTCTGTATTTTTTCTAACTTCATAACCGTAGAGACAATGCTGCAAAAACTAATTTTGTGTTGAAACGTCGGCTCATTGTTAGTCGTGAGCAATTTTACAATTCAAGTCTTATGTAGCGTTTAAAATCTTTTGTATATATATATTAGGGGTTGAGTGTATTAACCCAGCTGTTAGGAAGAATGAAAATTTTATATAAATTTTTACGACTAGTAATTGTTTATAATTGCTTCAATAAGATATAAGCTGTAAGTGCTATATGAAAATTTAAGATTAGTTAATATTAATATTTTGATTAATTTTAATATGTATCGAGCTAACTTTTAAAATATTAAATTTAAATGTAGAAGAAAACACCTATTTTATGATATATAAGGAAAGATAATTATTAGGCAATATTAATATGGGAAGGCTATACAAGTTTAGATAAAATTTTAATAGAAAAGTATAATATAAACTTTAAAACTAATTTTAGATATAAGCAATTTGATTTGAAATAGTCTTAATTTGAGAGTCTAGACTAGTAATTAAAAGTTGAGGAAATATAAGTGACACATTCATTTTATAACTATCTTGTCTTATTTATATATTTTTACTTTAGTGATTCCTCAACAGTTAACGAATCTCTTTCTAGAAAAGAAAAATGCAATACCTACACTGGGCAATGAATTAGAAAACTTTAAGACTTTCTACAAATTACAGCTTTTATTACGAAGTTTAATGTTGAGAACGACTATTTAAAAATGTACAATCTCTCTATGAAGCAAATTTCTTGCTATTTTTTTTAAAAAAATTCTTTCAATATACCGACATGTAAAGAATATTTTAAAATTCACACACTTACAGTTATATCATAAAAAAAAGATATTTAATACGAAGAATAAATATTTTTTCTAGCCTATTGGTAACAATAAAATATTCATGAGTGAAAAGAATTTAAAATAAGCACTCCTTATTAATTACAGCAAATTCATATCAAGCCAATATGTATATGTGTGTGTGTATGTGCGTATATATTCATTTTAATATTCTGTAAATCTTGATACACAGCTTTTAATAATGTTATAAAGATTTACAAGACTAAGCTGCAGAAAACTAATTTTTCTATTGGGTGTAAAACTATGTTAGTTATTTATTCATTTGCATTTATCAGGGTGGACATGCATATATTGGTGCTAATCTGTGTGTACCACTTACATACGTGTAAAAAAAAAAGTGTACAGTAAAAAAGCCAGACAAGGCCTAAAAGTCAGACAAGAAAGGGTAAGATGTTATATTATTTGTAAGAAATATTGAAATTAAATAAATATCAGTTTAATGTACAAGAATCTAATCTTATCCTTACGTCATAGTAAATGTTTTTCTACATAACATACAATTGGTAGAAAGGTTAATCAACTATTATAAGGTGACACCTAATCTAGTAACAGTCTACCTTGTACTTATTGGTACACTGCAAATCATGATGTCTTAAGAGGAAGCAAATACAAGCAACATTTGTGTCCTTGATAATTTATAATGATAAACCTAGTCATATTCCAAACAATTTTGTTTTAAAAGTACATTTTTTAAAGTTAAAACAGTACTTAAATCTCTAACATATGAGAGCTACACATTTCACATTTATTATTTTAAGTTATTCTACACACGAAGTTTCATCAACCATCTTTCATTTCTATTTTGGATTTTTAACAGTAATGGTAAGCACAATAATTCTTAAAAAACTTCATCAATTTAAAATTTCTTTAAATTAAGCTTTGTAAAGAATCAGCGTTCAACACTTGGGACAGATGTACGTAGTATTTTTTGACAATACGTAGATGTTGTCAAACAGATTAAATTTCTCTTACAATGCAATAATTTAAAACGTAATTTCCAAAAATTTTCTGCTTTAAAAATAAACTTATGTTTTTTCTATTATAAATTTATGCTGAAAAATTAGAAATAAATCTAATGATTTTAACAACAAAAGGAATTGATTTAAATTGGAATAAATTAAAATTATAGTTTAAATCTTCATGGAAAATTTAACATGCAATTGAAGTAAATATTTGCTTCTGAAAAATTTCCTTCTGTACATTTAATTTACAGCCACCCAACCTATCTAGTGGTTAGCATAACTGACTACGGATGGGTAGGACCTGGGTTCGAATCTTGGCTCGGGCAAGGATGTACTTTCTCTCTCTGTGTTTCTTGTCCTTTCCTCAGATGATGAATGAAAGTGGCCCACCTTATATACTTGCTTGTGGTGGTGTGATGTGGGCGATGCTACTCGTACCTCCGTGACGTGGTTCACAGGTGCCCACCGGGTAACGATAAAATGAGTAGCAGTTTCCGGCCTTGTTGCGGCAAATGGGCTAATGTTACACTTGCTCAAGGGTGCCCACCGTTAGAAATAAAAAAAACATTTAATTTACATTCTTTATGAGATTTATTCAGTTGACGATAGTTAAAAAATTTTTCAAGCCAAATTCACATTAAATTGTAAAAGTAAATTGAAATTTTTTTAAAACATTTTTCTCAGTTTAAGTCATAAATATTTCTGCTTATATGATTCTTAATGTTCAAACCATTATGTCAACATTGGTCTTAGAAATATGTACTTTTGACGTGCAAAAATATTCGACGAAAGTTACTTCTAGTTATGACTTTATGACATCTTGTTAAAAAAAATATTTTGAAATTTTGAAAATAAAAATTTATTTATATTTATTTACCCAAGACTATTTATATATTTTTTTGTTTTTAATGGCGGGCACACTTGAGTAATTAACCCATTTGCCGCAACAAAACCGGAAATGCTACTCATTTTATCATCACCCGGTGGGCACTTGTGAGCTTTTTTTTTTGTGTCATTTAATTTAAGCATGGTCACATTCATATATACCAAAATTGTTTATTTTTTTTTTATTTCTAATTGAGGGCACCCTTCAGCAAGTAAGTACATTAGCCCATTTGCCGTAGCAAGGCCGGAAACAACTACTCATTTTATCTTTACCCGGTGGGTACCTGTGAACCAAGCCACGTCACGGAGGTACGTGTAACATCACCCATGTCACAGAACCACAAACCCGTTTATAGGGCTGGCCACATTCATCCATCATTTGAGGAAAGAACAAGAAACATAGAGAGAGAAAGAGAAAGTACATCCATGCCCGAGCCGGGATTCGAACCTAGGTCATCCCCATCCAAAGTCGCGGACTCTAACCACCAGACAAGGTGGGGGGCCTATCTTATATTTCTTGTATTAAAAATGAAGCACACTCGTGTTGCTTAAATCGATAGTCCCTGAGAAGAAATTCATGCATAGATTGATGAATGTTATTTTTTGCCATCATAATTTTATTTTAAATTATAAGGCTAAGGATGAAAAGCTCGGGGAATCACAATGCTAAGTCACATGTTTGGTATTCATAATCACTTTTTTAAAATTTAGTACAACGTATATATTTCATTCATATAATTTTAAATAAATGATCTTTTTTTTTTTTGAATAAAGAAAAGATCATTTATTTACCAGTCTATTAAACATTTCTGAAGTAGTGAATCCATGGATGTGAAATTATGCTTAAGAAATATTTCGCTGCTGTGATATATATCGAAGAGAAAACCTTCTGTTAAAAAAAAAAAAAAAAAAAAAAAAAAGCTAAAGGAGCACTTGTACATGAAAGTAATAACCTGATTTAATTTTCTTTTTTCAAAATAAAGACGCGCGTAGTGTTGTCCCAGACTCTTTATGCTCTGTTGAATGAATATGCATAACAATAAACAAAGATGTAAAGTAGAGAATAGTACGTGTTATAAATAATATTATACTGGTGTCTTGCTGTTGATGCCTTTAAGTACTTCCTATCAACCTAATGTATCATAAATAACAAATAAACTCTCTTAAGAAAGGCAGTGGAATGAGTTCTGTCTACGCTTAAGAAATATAAAATGTTATTGGAGCTTTTGGATGGATCTGGATATAACCTGAATTTGTAGCAATAACAATGAACTTAACTGCAATTAATAAACACTGAGTTTCTTTGGTATTTAAAGGCTGAAAAATCCGACAGATTTTTAAAGATGACTTTTTTGAGTGAGAAAAAAAACCAAATAAATCTCAAAGTTTTGAGGTGTAACCTAAAGAATATAGAGCTAAAATTGGAAGAAACATAAATCAAAATGATACATTGAATTTCGTTTTTAGTTTCTTGAGTACTTCATTTAAAGACAAGCAAACATCATTGTGTCGAGTTAAGACTGAAGGTCCTATTTTATTATGGTCTTCTGTCTAATTAATTATATTTTAGTAATAAATATTTTTGATAAATGTATGCAATAAAATTTTAAGCTCAAAACAAGTATCTTAAGAAAAGTGCTCATTATTTTTTTATACCTTGAGTCCAAAACAGTCAGTTACCTGAAACTTAATACTGCTTTTCACATTGACGATATTTAATTGTGAAAATACGATGAATATTTTTTAAGAGAAATTAGAATTGAATCAATTGTGTAGTTTTATATTTCTTGCTCATAAATATAAGGTTCAAATAGATAATACATTATTTTTATTGTAATATTTAATGCTTACGCTTTGATCTGTACTTTTACTTCTTGATTGATGATTTTAATGTTTTTAACTATAATAAGAATTAAAATAAGGTGGGGAAGGCTTCAATGTACTCTTCCTACACTATAAATGTCAAAATCTTGGCAGAAAATATCGTCTTAGAATTTTTTTATAAAAGAAATTCTGAGTACTATAATTTTTATTAATGATAAATATCAAAATAGTACGTTTCACCTTTCATATTAATTTATATCCTTAAACAATAATTGGAAGAAATATTAATATATATATATTTCCAATTGGTGGAACTGGGTGATTGATCTTTCAACACAACAAGACCAGTAATTGTTACTCATTTAGCGTTCCTTGTGGGCACCTGTCAACCAAGTCACGGAAGCGAGCAGCATTATCCACGTCACACCACCACAAACCCTGTTATAGGGTGGGCCACATTCATACATCATCTCAGGAGAAAGAAAACGCCCATATCTGAATCGAGATTCGAACCCAGGACCAACAGCCTAGGAGCCCGGAACATTAACCACTCAGTTATCGGACGGCTCTGAGGTATATATATATATATATATATATTATTTCTAATGGCGGGCACCCTTGAGCAAGTACATTAGCCCATTTGCCATAACAAGGCCGGAAACCGCTACTCATTTTATCATTACCCGATGGGCACCTGTGAACCAAGCCACGGAGGTACGAGTAGCATCACTCACGCCACACCACCACAAACCCGTTTATAGGGCAGGGGCACATTCATCCATCATCTGTGGAAAGAACAAGAAACACAGAGCGAAAGAGAAAGTACAGCCATACCCGAGCCGGGATTCGAACTCAGGTCCTCCTCATTCGTAGCCAGTTACGCTAACCACTAGACAGGTTGGGCGGCGCTCTGAGATATATTTATGTGTACATATATTGTACTATTTCTTTTTAACTATATGCAATCCCCAAATCCTGGGATTGCATATAGTTCAATAGTACAAACATAACTCTCTTTTGAAACTTAAAAATATTAAAAATTTAATTTGGGTGAATACTTAAAATTTTAATTTCCTTCAGTTTAATTTTACTCTAAATATAAATCTATTGATTCTATCATTTTTTTAAGTCTGTTTATCGAGCGAATTTCAGAAGAAATTCAATTTCTAATCAATTAAAATTGTAAGAATTTATACAAGGGTTACTCTGAAATTTTTTAGATACGCGCAGACAAGAATTTACAAAATAAAATTAACGGTTTAATTTTAAAATACAAAGCATTTTAACACAAAAGACGATATTTTACTGACTTTCTTCAACTTGTTTAGCGTAGGATAAATTTTAAACAGAAGAGAAAATGGAGTTGACGCGAGAACATTTTCGCGCTATGATTTTCTACGATTTTAAAGAAGGATTAAATGAAAAAGAGAGCGTTCAACGGTTGCAGTTAGCGTTTAGTGCTGAATCTCCAGCTTGTGCTACTGTATTCAGATGGTTTAGAGAATTTGGAAGAGGTCGCAATTTTCTTCAGGATGAAGAACACACAGGAAGGCCACCGTCGGCAGTATCCCAGATAATGTGTCTGCCATAGGAAAAATGTTAATGGATGATAATCGCTGTACCTATCAAATGATACAGAAGGAACTTAACATTGGATCCGCAGCCATATACAAAATCATTCATGAAGAATTGCATATGAAAAAAGTAGTTTGCCGTTGGGTTCCCCATAATCTAGCTGAGCACCAAAAAGAGGAGCGTGTCAGAATCAGTAAAGAAACTCTTAAATTGCTAAATGATGGTGGACACCGCATCATTTCTAAAATTGTAACAGGTGATGAAACGCACATACCGTTTTTTGACGTTTCAACACGTCAAAAAAGCAAAATATGGGTCTTTGAAGATGATCCCACGCCGACAATGGTGAAAAAACAACGCGCACTGAAAAAAGTGATGTATGCCGTTTTTTTCAGAAGTATGAGATTGGTCAAAGCCATCAAGTTGGAAGGACAGAAGACAGTAACTGCAAACTGGTATACCACTAAATGTCTTCCAAAAATTCTACAAGAACTGAATGTTAGGGGACTAATGCTTAACCATGACAATGCATCTAGACATACAGCCAGATTAACAGTTGAGTTCCTTAAACAAAAACAAAATAAAATGATCGAACATCCACCGTATTCACCTGATCTAGCTATGTGCGACTTTTGGTTATTCTTTAATCTAAAACAGAACTTACGTGGACGTTGTTTTCATTCAGAAGAAGCGATTGATGTGGCTATAAATGCATTTTTTTCATCTATTTTAAGAAATGAATGTCTTGAGGCATTTAATCTGTGAAAAATTCGTCTACAAAAGTGCATTAATTCTGGAAGAGACTGCTTTGAACATACCTAAAATTTTATAAGTATAACTTTAAAAACTTAGTAGTATCTCAAAACTTTCAGTGTGACTCTCGTATTACAATTAAGATAAATTCAACTATTTTTTGATACAGAAAATAAAAATGAAACTAGGCTCCATCCCAGATTTTCTAGATTTGTTTGCTTTGTTGTGAATTCACTCTGGAAAATATTTTTGAATTTTATTACAATCAACAGTTTTATTACAACCAAAGTTTTCGAAAACTGTTGAAATCAACAGTTTTCGAAAGTTCTAAATGCCCAAAATGAATTCTTATCATCAGAAAACGTGTTTTGTGTGAACGATTTAATACAAAAATTTATTATTTTAAACCTTGATAAATTCGAACAGAAAATTGAATTATCTCTTTTTGATATTTTACTATCTAAAGAGGACCATTTTGATATGTTTAAAATTATTCTTGCATATTAATCAAGACAAAATAAAATAAAAAATTAACGTTCTTGGAATATAAAACATGCAACTTTTTCTTTTAGTTAGTTTAATTCTTATAATGAAAAATTGTAATTTTGGGTAAATTTAATTTATGTTGTAATACACGAACGCGATAGCCGATCAATACCGCGTCCATCTTGGAAAGATCCGGTTTCCATGGAAACCAACATTTCGGAGATGTCTCCAGGTAAAGATGATGACATAAATACGGCTGACAGCGTTCGCTTGATCAGAAAGAGGGACATCGCCATTGGAAATTTTCCAATATTCTCCACGTGTTACATCATTGTTACATCATTGAAGAATAAAAAGGAAAATATTTGATTAAAGGTAAAAGTTTATTGCAATGTATTTGAACTTTTTATTTGGTTCTTTAATCTAACAGTTGCTAGTTTTGCTAACGTAATTAAAAATACTGCACCATATGCTTTCTGAAAATATTGATCACGAAGTTGATCGATTTAATTACTTTATGAAAATTAATTTGGAATGAAAAATAATAAGATTATATAAAAAATTTTTAAAAAACCTGATGTAACATTAAATAATTTTTTTTAAAGCCGATTTAATTAATTTACCTTTTTTTTACGACTATCTTTTATATATTATTCTTTGCGTTCTAAAAAGATATATAGTTTTTACAATTTATAAATATTTATACTTTGCTTTTTAAAAACAAAGCGCTGGAAAGCTAATAATTTTAATCAAATTAGTATATTTAATTATTGCGTAAAACATTTTCAATCAAATTATAAGAGGTAATTGTAACAAATATATTATTTTTAATTTTAACAATAATGAGACCTATCTAGTTTTCTGACCTATCCAGTTTTATCTAGTTTCAGTAATAATGAAGTGAAATTGTTTTCATTTTCATTATTTTGTGCAATAAGTAAAATATTTTTCCATAAAAAATATAGTTTTATTTTTACATTACTATTAATTATTAACTTTTCATAGAGGTAAATATATTGAGTTATGTAATGATAAAAATATTTGTTTTACAAATTTCAGTTTTAAAATAATTTTTTTAAATTTTATATTCAGTCTATTGTTATAAATGAATTAGATAAAATGCATTATTTTATCCGAATCGCAATAATTTGATTTCTAAGGACAGAAAATAGTTTTTGGAAAAACACTATTAACACACATATTTTAAGAAAATTTGCTATATCATAAATGTAAAAACTGTGTCTATAAAAAGTGAGTACATTTAACTATATTAGTAATTTTCCAAAGACAGATGAAAAATGCTTATTTCAGTGAAAATTTGTTTAAGATTTATTGATAAGGAAAATTTAATTATAAAAAAAATATTTTTAAAACCAGAAAGTAAATTTTCAATTTAAAATTTATTAAATTTAAAATTTATTTTTCAAAATATTGTAAAGACATATTTTAATAGATCACGAATATTTCTAATAATGCATCAAATTTTTTATAACTCAGTAATTTAGAGAAAAATATTTATGTACGTTATTTTATATAAAAGAAACCCAAATGTTATATATGATTTTATGAAACTAAATTTTTCATTTTTATCAGTTTTACATTACTTATTCGCTATATAAAAGAAATTAAAATTGCTATGTAAAAGTTAATATAAGTAAATTTACTTCTTAAAAGATTTTTATTTTTTAAAATTAATTTCTATGAAAAAGTCATTTTATTCATTTAAAACAATTTTGTTAGTATACATTAAAAGTCATAAAGGTTGTGTTTTCAATTATCTCCATAATTTGAATTTACTATTAATATCCTATATATATGGGAAGCTCGCTATCAATAAACAAATAAATATATTTTTTAAAATTCACCTATCATTAAAAATATTGTTTTTACTTTATGAACAGAATATAGAGTTAAAATACAAGATAAGTTATTTTGTATTGGAAAATTGTAAAAACAATTCATACTTTTAAATGTAATTAAGTCTTGTTTATTTAAACTTAAATTTTTATTTCATTTTCAATAAAAAATCATATGAATAAATAAGTGTATTTAAATACAAACGAACTATAATTAATTGTACATTTTAAAATAAAGTTTGTTAAATTATATGAAAATGGGTATATAAAACAATAAATTGAAAAATTATAATTTTTTTTTATTTATTATGATATTTGTGTTTTACTTAGACTCTGATTTTTGTTTTAATCATGGAATTTTTTTATCGAAAATTAAATTATCGATTTTTTATATCGAAAAAATAATAATTGACTTTATACGCTTACATAAATTATAGCAATAATGTTATTATAATATATAACAATATTAATGTATTTATATACATGAAAGTATTTTTGCGTAGTTGATTTTAACTTATTTATTTGCGTAACTCTTGATTATTTTATAAACTCATTATGTTTGTCAAATTATTTTTGCTGGCAGCATCAGGAAATGTAATTATTTTATACTCATGGAAAACTTTATAAGTTTCCTGATTTTTTATACCTAGTTATATATTTTTCCTTTTTGTATTCAATTAATCAACTATTGATAAGCATATTTTGAAAAATCTTACTTTAAATGAAATAATGGTTGCTGGGAAAAATATATAGTTTTGGTCTTATTGTTGTTTATCATGATATTAAAATGTTTAATTTTAAATATTTTATGTAAGATAATATATAATATTATTTTTAGAATTCACCTGTAATTTTTATCATTTGTAAAGAAAATATTCTTATATGTGTTTCTTTTCAATTAAATGTACAACAAAGAATTGTAATCTAAGTAGAATTAAAATATAATTATGATTCCAAACTTCTTTGTATTGGTTTATATGTGTTTTTTGTATTTCTTTGTATTGGTTATTTGGGTTCGATCCTTCTTTTGGGAGAAGTTGATTACTTATAATCATTCATATTAACGCATAAACTCAGACCAACCAAGCTTACTGCTTAAAAATGAAAAATACCTATAGTGAAAATAATCTCCGAAATAAATAATGATTTTATCTCTGGTAGATAAATAATTTGTATTTAATATTTACATAAAAGTATTCTATAATTATAAGCCAATAAATCAGGAAATCTAATCTAAGAAATATTTTATACGAATGACCAAACAAATTCAATTTGTCTACTTAAAACCCTGACTCATATAAGACAAAAAGTAATTTTGTGCACCAAACTTGATTTTTTTTTAAATCCCAGATTGATCTGTTGTTAATCAGTAACTGTATATACTTTGTAAGCAATTATCGAGGTTACTTATTTTTCTACTTCTTTTGATTTATTTATGAAATAAACATGTGTGAAAAATGCATGAATTATCATTAATTCCTTTCTCCACTTATAGAAGAAATTCGAACCTCTTAAAATGTATTTCAATGATTTAATTGGATTAGTTAATAAATTAGTGAAAAATTATCCCTGACTTAGTTATTATGATTTTAATAACTTGATCTGGAATTTCAGATAGGAAAAAAGATATTTATATTGTACAAAAAATGAGAGAGGTGCTTTACCACCGAAAGCACTTTTTATAATATTAAATATAAATTAAAGTTTCATTTTCAAAAACATTAGACGGTATCTAATACAAAAATATTTGCCACAATAAATGTAATGACATAATTTAAAACTTTGAGACGTTCCACTTTGGAATTTTAGGTAATATAACTTTTTCATACCGTAATTTGTCATCTAATTAACACTAAAATAACTAAAACTTTAGTGATAAAAACAGACTACTAACTTAAGAAGAGCTGACACACACACACACACACACACTGTCAGTGGAAACACTTTTCAGTGGAAATTGGAACAAACCTTAGTTTTAATTAAATGAAAAGCATGAAATTTTACAAGTATACGTAAAATAGGGATCAAATATATACATATTATCAATGGGTTCGAAACTTTACGCGGAGCATATTAAAATACCTTACAACGGCTACAAGTTCCTAAGTCGTTAGGTCACGTGATGTGAAAAAGTATTTATAAATATTTTTTAGAGATTTTTCAAAGTTATATATTTTCCAGGTCAATTACCATTTATAAATTTAATATGCTAATAAATTCTTGAATTGCTCATCATAAAATTATATTATACAAAGATAATACGAAGAACTGTAGTATTTTTGTAAAGTTTGTGTATGATTTCAAATACTTACTGTTTATACTGTTAGTTTATAGTTTCAAATTTAAACGGTACATTTAATTCTTGATTTTGTTAATGGAAGTTCTATAATTCATAATATTCTTTTTCGGTTTTCTAGGAAAAATGAATTTAAAATTTAATTAAAGAAGAAAATTTACCTCTTTTATTTCTAAATTGCTTCTATCGATGACTTACGGAGAATTCTTTTGTCTTAAACACATAGAATAATGGAATCAAACCTTTTTTGTAGTTATAATTTGGCTTCTTAAATAAATTCAACTTTTAAAAATGTAAAAATATTAAAGTTTAAAATATAACCTGTTAGGAAAAGATAAAATTAAATTTGGTGTATGTCTCTAAAATAAAATATATTTTGTACAGAGAACTAGTTATATTTAAAAAGCAAAAATTTTCCCTTATATGATTATAAGCTGGGGAATTAACTATTTAATTAGAAACCTTAATGGAAATTTCAAATGGCAAAGAACTGCAAAAACACGTTTATAGCTCGTTGTTAAAAACATTTGGCAGAGTTTAAGATTTTATTAAATGTTTAGTTATTACCGTTATTGAAAATTAGTAATGCTGTCAATTAATATTATTGGTGACATAATTAAGGACATATTAGTAATGCTGTCAAAAAAATGATATAACTTGTTCTATGATTTGCTGTTGTTTCCATTAGGTAGTACTTCGTGGAAAGCTTAAGGCGAAAGCTAAAGTTTAAAAAAATATAAAATATAATTATATATATAAATTGGTCTCTTTAGCGCAGACAATTGAAGTTGATTCTGAGAAAAATTGAAAAATTCAATATCAGAATTTACTATAGTGTAAATATATAGTGGACCAGTGCAGTAAAATCCACTAAAAGATTTTTTGGAACATCCCAGTGAAATTTTTCAAAAAATGTTCCACTGTCATATTTTAGCCCTCTTGACCATTGCTTCATTTGAAGCCTACATCAGATGATATTTTAATTATTCATATGGTATTCAATGATTTAATTGAAGAACAGGTTGTACTGTAATGAGTACTAAAATACTGTGGAATCAAGGGAAATGAAATAGCACAGATTCATTGTTGAAATGAGGATGATTCCAGATTTGTTACTCTTATTACGGTAGCCTTTTAATCTACCAGTAGAAATAAAAAAACATGATTGAGTATTTGGAAAGAGTTTTGTTAATTTCGCAAGAAAACTAAAACAATTTGGCAAAATTAATAATTTATGTGACAAAATGTTTTGATTTTGGCAATGGTATTTCATCCCTTTCACCCCTTCCACCCTATATCTCCTGATTGATGACTCAAAGCATTAAATAGGTGATACTTGGTAAAATATCACCTATTTAATGCGTTGAGCAATACCTTCAGTCAGTTCTTGGTGACGGGAAAATTGCTGTCTAAGATATTTTGAAATCAAAAGTATTGTAATTTTACCTTGGATTCATCTCGCATCCACGGTAAAATACCGTGGGATTCATCTCGTCTCAGAAAGATGGCAATAGACAATAAATAGCAATATCTATAGCAATATCTACTAGTACAATGATAGGCCATGTTCATTTTACTTTATCTTCCTTGTGGTCATATATATATATATATATATATATATATATATATGCAATTTAACTAAATATATAGCACGGAAACTTGATATTAATTGCAAACAAAACTATAAAGTATTTCATTTATTTCTTCGAGTGAGTCCTGGTTGAATATATAGCCAATATTTGATTTGTTATGAGCTAAGGGCTCGCAATAATCGAAATACAGATTTCTGAAGTAAGATTCATTTGTGCTAATTATACTAATAATTACCATTTTATGTTTAACTTCCTACACTACTGGCCATTAAAATTGCTACACCAGGAAGAAATGCAGGTAACAAAATGATATTTACTGGACAAATATATTATACTAGAAATAACAAGTGATTAAATTTTCAAAAAATTTGGCTGGATAGATCCTGAGAAATGACTACCCAGAACAACCACCTCTGGTAGTAATAACAGCAGTTATACGCCTGGGCATTGAGTCAAACAGAGATTGGATTGCATGTTCAGGTACAGATGCCCATGCAGCTTCAACACGATGCCACAGTTCTTCAATCGTAGTGACTGGCGTTTGGTGACGAGCCAGTCGCTCGGCAACCATTGACCAGACGTTTTCTATTGGTGAAAGATCTGGAGAACGTGCTGGTCAAGGCAACAGCCTAACATGTTCCGTATCAAGGAAGGTCAGTACAATACCGGCAACATGCGGTCGGGCATTATCCTGCTGAAACGTAGGGTTTCGCAGGGCTCGAATAAAGGGTAGAGCCACGGGCCGTAACACACCAGAAATGTAACGTGCACTGTTCAGAGCACTGTCAATGCGAACAAGAGGTGACCGAGACGTGTATCCAATGGCACCCCATACCATCACGCCAGGTGATGGGCCAGTATGATGATGATGAATGCACGCTGCCAGTGTGCGTTCACCACGATGCCGCCAAACACGGATGCGACCATCTTGATGTTGTACACAGAACTTGGATTCATCTGAAAAGATGACGTCTCGCCATTCGTGCGCCCAGGTTCGTCGTTGATCACACCATTGAAGGCGCTCTTGTCTATAACGCAGTGTCAAGGGAAGCCGCAGCTATGGTCTCCGAGCTGAGAGTCCATGCTGCTACAAACGTCGTCGAACTGTTCGTGCAGACAATTGTTGTCTTCCAAACGACCCCGTTTCTTGACTCACGGCTCGTGACGTGGTTGCACGATCCATTACGGCCATGCGGATAATATGCTTGTCTTCTCGGCTGCTAGTGATAGGTGGCCGTTGAGATCCCACATGGCGTTCCGTATTACCGTCCTGAACCTATCGATTCCATATTCTTCTAACAGTCATTGGATCTCGACCGACGCGGCCAGTAATACTGCGATAAGATAAACCGCAATCCCGGTACGCTACAATTCGACCTTTATCAAAGTCAGAAACGTGCTGGTACGCATTTCTCCTTCTTACACGAGGCATCAGAACAACTTTTCACCAGGCAACAACGTTCAAATGCAATTTGTGTATGAGGAACCGGCTGAACAATTTCCTCATTTAAACACAATGTAGGTGTCGCTACTGGCGCCTGCTTTATCTGAATGCGCTGAAAAGCTAATCATTTGCATATCACAGCACCTTCTTCCTTTCGTATAAATTTCACGTCTGTAGCATGTCGTCTTCTTGGTATAGCAATTTTATTGGCCAGTAGTGTAAATTACTTTTACGTTCAAATCTGCTAAGGTTACAAATCATTATTCAGGTTTTGATTCATTCATATACGCATTAAAAATATGTAAATATTTAGGTAAAAATTTTATTTTTATTCTTTAATTTAAGATGTCTTTTCAAAATCGGGAAAATATAAGAAATCATTTGTAATTTTCGAGAGATTAAAGGATAAATTATGTACTTATTATATTTGTATTAAAAAGATGTGAAAGCCTTATGAATGCTCACAACGAGCATCACCAACATTTATTTTAATACTGCATGCAATAATAAAATATATAATCAACAACTATGACGTTTTAAATGTTTTTTTTTGAAATAATAATTGATAAAAGAACTGGTATACTGAAATGCCAAAAAAATTGTATAATGTACTTCGGGGATAAAGCTACTTCGGAAACTCTTGCATAAAATTGACGAATAAATTTAAAGTTCCATTTATATTATTTTATAATTTATATTATTGTATTCTTTGAAACGTATACAAGGTAAACAAAAAAGTTCCTGCAGTTTTTAATGACCCTATAGGACATGGTTTACAGAATGTATAGGTATTGTTAGTGCTTAAAATAATCACTATCGGCATTTAGCATCTTCTGCAAACACGTTTCCAGCTGTACAATCCCCATGTGGTAAAACTCAGTAGTTTGAGCGCAAACAAGTCCATGAGTGTTTGGCGCAAGTCTGTTTCATTGGTGAAGGATTTTTCACGAAGATGATTGCCTAGGAAAAGGAAGAGGTTGTAATCTGATGGTGCAATGTCAGGTGAGTAAGGAGGACTACACAAAGTCTCCCAACCAAGTCGCTGTATGGCATTCCTGGCCACCTGCACGACACGTGGGCTCAAGTTTTCTGCCAAGAAATAATACACCCTTGTAATTATTCAGTGCTGGCTTCTTCTGTTAATGCTTATTGCACACGATACTATTTCTACGAGTTTAGGCATGCAGTGACTATTTGGCCCACTAATAGCATTTCATAGTGAACTACTTAACGACTAGTCCCCCAGACACAAACCATAATGCGTGGGTACATATGTGATTTAGTGCTGGGATCGATAATATCCTTGTGTGACAACCAATGTTTGGAGCTCTTGGGAATGTCATACAGGATCAATTTTTCGTCCCTAATCAGCACTCAATTGAATATGTATGAGCTACGTTGGCGAGAAAGCAACGATAAACATTCCAACAGCTTGGAGGATCCCACTTGCTTAGCCTATATGTCTTACCTAAGAGGAACAAATTCTGTCAAACCATTCCACAGGAAATGTTAAATTGTCTGGGAAATTCACCACACGTTTGATTACTGACCTTCTCAATAGCAGCCTACAGAGCTTCATCATATAGATATCATAGCCGTCTACTGAGAGCTTCATCACAAGGGAACAAATCCTCAGACCTGAACTTTTGAAACTAACGTCTTTCCATATGTTCATTCCCCAAACGCTTGATATATTCGGCGATTTGATGTAGCAGCTGATAAGCCCACTTTGAAATCGTAAAGAAAACAACACCGAAACGAGCTTTTTCGAAACATCCATTTCTCTTCGCTACTGTACGAATAATGATTGATGAATATGCAAGGTGGACCAGCTTTTATATCAACTTGTATTCCTACTCTCGACTCTTTTTTATGGTGTATCAACTACGTCACACATACTTTGCATGCTTACTCTCACTACATTCAATGGCACCACGAAAACGGCAAGAACTTTCCTGTTTACCTTGTAAAATGAAGATAAAATATAGGGTATTTTGTAGTCAATTTTGAAGCAATGATATTGTTAATCTAATAAAATATTAATTTGCTTAATTAAATTATGTCTAAGATGTTGTTGTTTAGAATTTAAATATAAAATTTAAAAATTCACAATCCACCTATGTGATGTCAAAACATTTTTTGTAACCCATGTGGGGTCAGTTTCTGCACTTATCAATCAGTTACAATAACTCAATAATCACGTGATCAGTTATGCTTTTTCCTTGATATTTCTATCTATTATATATTTTATATAAAATTCCTTTTTCTCTGCAGATTTTTATTATATAATAAATTTTTGCTGTTAATTCAACAACATTTTTGTTTTATTAATTATCTTTTTTGTAAAAATATATATATTTTTATTTTTTTTTAATAGATAAAAGTTGTTCCTATGGTATATTATGGACTTGAAATGGTTGAGCATTTCACATTTTTGTTGTGACTGTAAGTATATTATTTTTTTTTATTAAATACACTTTAACTAGAAAAGTATGTTTCGACTGAGAAAGTTAATCCAGGCGTTTGTAATTTAGTATTTTCATAAAATTTAATAAAGCTTTCAATAGAATTAGCATTTTTGAAATATTCAAAAGGTTTTATAGCACATAAGAAAAATTTGAAAGCAAGCCACATTTTAAATAATCAATAATCTAATGTTCAGAAAAGAAAAATGAATTAACATTTTAACTTTTTTTTATTTTAAAGAAGAATGCATTTTTGTCGATGACTATATGGGACTATTTTCTACAATTTAAAAAAAAATATTTAGGGGCATGATCCTTATGGAGACTCATGAATACCATGAAAGAGTAGGCGGATTAACTAAATAGATATGTGAACTCTTGACTTATGCGGAATGGTTGTCTCATGAATCTCAAGAAAGAGTAGGTGGATTAACTAAATAGATATGTGAACTCTTAACTGATGCGGAATGGTTGTCTCATGAATCCCAAGAAAGAGTAGGCGGATTAACTAAATAGTTATGTGAACTCTTGACTGATGCGGAATGGTTGTCTCATGAATCCCAAGATAGAGTAGGCGGATTAACTAAATAGATATGTGAACTCTTGACTCATAAGGAATGGTTGTTGTTTCGATTTAACAACAGGAATCAAATCCGTAGAGAGGTAAGTCAATACTGCAATGTTTCAAGAAACATCATTCTTGTCTTTTTATGAGCGAGATTAACTAGAAATCAAGAAATTTTCCTGTCAAAACCACAAGTATCACTATTATTTGCTGGAAATTATTTAATAAATTGCGTTTTTCTATGCTCTAAGAATTGGCTAGATGTAGTCATCATTGAGATTCCTTGTTAAAACACTTAAAAACCAAATAAGACACTTGTTTCTAACTCTTAAACATGTACATGCTTAATAATATTAACATATACTTCGAAAATGAAGATATATATATATATATATATATATATATATATATATATATATATATA
>JAPDSC010112776.1:28784-78471 GCA_026290005.1 Latrodectus geometricus
CCTAAATTACCTAAAACTATTTGAAAATTTTGCAACTTTATAATTTTACTTTTTAAAGAAAGTTGTTTTTAATGATTACAAACTTTTTTAATGACTTTTTTTTTTTTTAATTTCCTGAGGACTTTTCATTGGATTCGAGGCATGCCTCTTGTAGATGATCAGTTTGGTATTTTACAGAGTTTACAAAGTTTTCAAGAATAATATTGGCAATTAGACATCAAAGTAAGAATTTATGCTTTTATAAAATGTAATGATTTTCGGTATTTACAGAGAGACATATTTGTTTAAACTCATTTATGATCTTAAATAATTCCTTTTTAGTATTTGATTCTTGAAAAAAGAAGAGACTTAGCCGTTTTGGGCAGATTTGTGAAATTGGTATAATTCACACAAGTATATATTTAACTATATTTAGATGAATTATTACTACACAATCACACTTTTATTTTGATTTGAAAATATCTGCGAAACCTAATTCGAAAATATTATTTTCTGTGTAGATAATATATAAAAAAAACTTTAAAGATATTAATTTGGATAAAAATGTAAGATATGTAATATTAAATCAGAGTAATCAAAGATAATTTACAGTGTTCATGAGACTAATCAAAGATAATTGACAGTGTACATGAGAGTAATCAAAGATAATTTACAGTGTACATGAGCCCTATCTTAATATTTTGCATGCACTGTTAAATTAAGTGTTATATAAAATAAAAATGTTCAATAAAAAATTGCATGTATAGCAATGCTATAAAAATAAGTATTTTGCATATTTAAGTGATTTTTCTAAAATTGTCATGTTACAAACTTTACAAGAAAAATATTTCTCCCATTTTATAAAATACTACAATTAGATCTAATTTGTGTTTGTGTTCAGTGAGATGTGATTTGAGCAAGTTTACGTAATTACATTCTGAACTTACATTCTGAAGTGGGATTATTAATAGGTGCATTTTCTCGATATTTGTCCTTACGGTGAGACATAATTAAAATCTTTCTATTTTTGGTAATGATGTTTTCAAAACGTATCTACCACCTTGTGATTTACCTACTCACAGGAAAAAAAAATATCTCCCATTATCTTAAGAACTATCCCTTAAGAACTTTGATATTATTATTCATTAGATTGATACCAAGTCCCTTATACAATTTTTGTCACATGATCACTTTCTTATATATAAACACGTGTTCATGATTTTAACAATTATGCTTGAAAATTAAAATAAAAAGTAGTTTTTTTAATGATATTTGCAAAAACGTGATGCAAATTTTTAAAAAAAATTGAGTTGAAAAGTTTCAATTTTATTTAAAACTCTGTATATTTCGTAGCTAAAACGTGTATTTTTCTTTTAATATTTGTACATTAATATCTTTTTAATTGGAAAGATTATCAATTGAAAAAATAGAGATTTATCTCACAAATATAAATTAAAGGATTTAATACTGTTATTCATATTTAAAGACCTATAGAGTTGAAATTTACAAAATGATGCAAAGGGAAATATCTATTATGTTCTTACAAATATAATATATATACATGGTATATATATATATACCATGTATTGAAAGTATAAACAATCTTGCAATAAGTATAGGTATAAGAAATTTCTGAAGATTGAATGTTACTAATGATAATTATTTTGTTTTTCTAGGTGAAACTCTTTGAACGTCATCATTGGTAAAAAAAACCTGGATGCATTCTGAATAGGAATAGGTTTTAGTTATTTTCATTTGTGGTTTAGTGTCAAAATAATATTGTCATTAATTCTTCACGTTTTCTCTTGATCCAAACATTCTTACGAATCATTTTCATTTTAGTTAAATGATTTCTTTTTTATATAATTTTCTATTAAACTTAACGAAACATTTAAATCAAATTTTGATTATAAAGTTTGAGCTTTAACTGAAATATTTAAACTTTGCTGTAGCTTACTTAAAAAAAATCTAATAATTTTGTATACCATAGTAAACTATTCAAAGGTAAGTATCAAATAATAGAAAGGAAAAAGTATTGATAGTGGTATATCAGCTCTACCAAAAATAAATTTCGAATAAGCAGAAGTTTAGACATCTGACGAGATTTTGTTTTAAAATTTATTTTGTAACCAGTGCCATTAATTTTTCAATATATGCATTTGAAATTTAAATTATAATTTTATTTCTAAATATGATCAAACACTTGATTAGAATATAATTCTACCTAATTTGAATATTACCTAACGTATTACTTAATTAACTTAAGTTCTTATATAACAATCAATGCATATGTGTTAATCATCTTGCTGCGAATGACTGTTAAAAACTATTTTTTAAAAAAAATTAAGCCAAAGCAAAATAAAAAAAATAATTTTTTTTTTAACAATTTACTCCCCCTGTTTTAAATGAAAACTGAAAAGATGTTATTTTGAGAGTTTATAGGTTTGAAATGAATCTCTAGGTATTTCTGAAGATAAAAAAAAATTAAAAACAATTGCATTTTTTAGTGTTTCCATGATGGAGTAAAAAAATAATAAAAATAAAGCTTTTTATTTAATGTTCAGTTTTCTTTCTACTTTTAAAATGAATGTCAATATATCTACTTTTATATTGTAATTTGCAAAGGATAAAATTCATCCTAAAATATTTCTATGAGGGAAAATGGGAAGCCGTTTTATTAAGTAAAAATATTTGCAGTTCCTAATTATTATAAGCGATGAACATGAGAGAATAAAAATATATTGTACAACACACGTGATTAACAAAGTTCCTATCAAAACATTTTCTTTAAAATTGGTATAGTTTGCTCTTTAACGAAATATTTCTTCATAAAATAGCATGCAGGATTTAACTATTTTCTAATAAAAGTAAACTTTATGAAATATGTTGAAGATAAAAATTGGATTTTGTAGATAATAAATTAGTTCTGTTCAAAAGTTTCTACTTTCTTTTCGTGTTTTTTATCTTTTACAAAACTACCATCTACATAACATTTATATTTAAACTTTATTTCAACAAATATTAACATATTAAGGGAAAAGGCTTACATCACATGTTGAATTATGTGAGAGTTTAAATACTGTTATTTCATGCAATATCCTTCTGAAAATATTGTTATTTTAGGAAATGCATATTGTATATGAAATTTTAATGTCATGTGGTACAACTAGATATAACTAGAACATATTATTAGACCCATTTTTCAGAGTTTTTATGGAGATATATATTAGATATAACCATTTGCTACATGTTTGTTAACGAAATAAAGGTCTATCTGTCCTTTTCTTCCCATTTCGGAAGAAAGGTACGTTACTGCTCAACTACTCAACGTTTTTCATATTTATTTTTTCTAGGTTTCTTATTTACTGTCTCAGATACGATAGCAAGCTTTTAAACCATAAACTAATCATTCTCTGTCTCACGCAGCCACTTGCAAGTCATTTTGTCATAGCCATTTCACTATGTCTCATCAATCCTTCTATAATCATATGTCAACTTCCCAAAATCAAGAATTGTGAGAGGTCTTTAATAGGGAAATTATAAAAAAAACTTGTAAAAATTAAGGCTTATTTAATTTATCTCATTTCTTAATGATATAGAGTCAGATACATCCATAGTTTTTGACTAATGAAATGTGTTGTTTTTACTATTATAAAAAGTTCAACAAAAATAATTATGTAAAAATGTTAAAAATAAAATCCTTATTTTGGTTGTCCACCAAAGTTTTGTTCCAGGCTTGAGTTGAGAATGGTTGTATAGAATTATTGGAAATTAATATTTGGATGTTGGTCTTGGACTACCTTAAAATGAAACTAAGATTTTTTACGAAATTTTGATTATAAAGATTGTAATTAGTTTAAATTCTAATTAACGCTGATCTGAACTGCTTATAAAATTGCATTTGTAAAATTACATTTTGCTTGGTAATTATTTTAAATGATGTAACACTCCAGGCCCAAACTATTTTTATTTCATGAACGAAGGCATTAGATTCTTTTCCTCTTTTTAAAATCGCTATCTCTTTATTTCTGGAAGTTGAATTACTCCCTCGAATTTTCCCTTTTTGCATTCCAATTATTTCTTATATAATAAAATAATGATAGTTCTTTTGTTATTTAAAATAATGTTCTTACTTTCCTCTTCGGCAAACAAGGTTTTCGCTTGCCTTTTTCAAAAAGTTGCCACTCTTAAATCATTAGAAGGGTGATAAAAGTGCCCAAAGTTCAATATTTAAAAACTTATAAAGAGTTTTAAAACTTTGAACTCCCCACTTGATTTTTTAACGTATCTATGTATGATACGTCATTTCATGACATGAAACATCGTTTCGAGATTTTTAAATTATTTTATGATGAAACTTTTGTCATAAGGCAGCCAAGCTGGTTAGCGTTCTGGCTTCAGTTCAATAGCTCATGGGTTCAAATCCCACTTTGGGCTGGATTTTCGCAGTGGTTTGGAATCCACTTTAAGTCATAGGCCTCGTTTTAAATAACCCTCGTGAGCAAAAAATGACCATTGAGCGATAAATAAACCAAATCAATCTGTCATAAGGAAATTTTTTTAAATCCTTTTCGTTTTTGTTACTTTTAACATGTCGTAATCAAAAAATTTAATGTCAGATCTGTTACTGTTTTCATTGCTTAAGTTTAATGCTCATTTCTCTAGCTCTTAATTATAGATTTGAATTTAAAATATGTTTTGGAACATATGCACTTTTATGAGTTAAATTGTAGTTTCTTATTTTTTCATTTTAACTGAAAATTTGGTCAGAAGTGTTTTTTTATTGGTTTGAGTTTTTGTTTATTTTGGTAAGCTGGATAAGTTTAATATATATTGTACATTCTCATCGTATTTTCATTACATTAAATTAACGTCTTTCTTTACACAGTTATAATCAGATGAGATTTCTAAAATCTAGACTTATGTTTTCAACTGATGGTATCTAAACTAAGTAAGCATGTGGTTAGTCAGATATAAGTTATAAATTCAATAAAATATATTAAAAAAAACTTAATCGTAAGACAGAAAAGTGGGTACATTCAACTAGTTAAGAAAATATGTAAATATAAACATGTATTGTATTTACTTGATGTTGCTTTTTAAAATAATGCACATTAACTATAATAGTTAATGAATATTGTTGTTTAGAAACAGAGTTTATGTTTTTTATTGAGATGATATATCAACGATGGATCAACGAATGGAAAATTGTTGATAAATATTATATGTACTATTCGGAAATTAACACTAGAATAATTATTGCCATTTTTTGTTATGGATTAGCAATATGTACAATTTACTACCTAAAAACTCTAAAATAAATTAAGAATTATAAAATTACATGAAATATATATATAATTAATGAATAATGTAAAATATCACATTTGTAATTTAAAATATTACTTTAATATTTTGTTTCAAATTTTAGTGATGATTTAAAACGAATACTAATTAGCGTAAATCATAAAATTTAAGATTAGCAACAAAATATTTGAGAAACTGTAATTTCAATACACTGAATTTCTTCATTGTTTCCTATGTAAACAATTTTAACAAGTTGTCATAAATTTGTTAAATGTCATGAACTGATTTTTCTTTACACGTTATTGTATATCTGTTAAAAATAAATTTATTATATATGAAAAGAATTGTGTATTTCTTGTTTGTTCTATATTTATGTGTCTTTTTGTAAAAATTGTATATTAAAAAAGATTACAATACGTTCATCATCAACACAGATTTTATCATTCTTTTTGGTTGTTTTCAGAAAACTAGTTTTAATTAGATAAAATTCTCACTCAGAGGAAAAAACACTCTACTTTAATGAAACTGGAAAAGTCTACTAAAGGAATTTAGGTTAGCCCATACTTTAGGGTATCCCCTTGATTCTTGCCAAATTGTGGTGGCGGATGATAGCCAAGCTGGGCAAAACCCAATCGTATTCTGATTGCAACAGAACAATTAATTGTTCTGTGCTAACCAAAATCACCAATAAAACCGATAGCCAAACAAAAATCGCAAAGCTTGAAAAGGGGGCACCCTTAAATATAGTTTTATCGAAATTTATTTCATTAATATACTAGCATTGCAGTGAATATTCAATATGATAGCTCTAATTGTGATCTATAAATAAAGACAATTAGAATGGAAGATTGGTTAGATGGGCTAATAATCTTAAAATTTTTTAAATAATAGCAATTTGGATAAGAAAGCAGCAACGCTATTTTTAGTCTTTATCAAGTTTAAGCCGTCACCTTGAGTGGGAGATTGACATTGTCCGATCAATATCATCACTTTTCAAACTGTATATAAATTGCACTTGTTGCAAAGTAGCAGTTTCAAAATAATATAAATAAATGGACATTATAAAAATAGTTATTCCGTTTGCTTAATAACTTAATATAATTTTTCCATATCTTAAAATGTCCTTTTTATAATTTTTGTAAATTTAATTTTATTTCCAAATTTTTTTATATTTTCATTTCCTTAACTGTAAAAATTATTATTGTATATTTAACTATAACTGTTTTAATTTGAAATATGGAATAAAAAAAATATCAAATGGTTGGGGGATTTTTGTTTTGTGTACATGATAGATACATCTTAAAAATATACTTCTACTCAACTGGAATTTAAACAAAAATTATGAGACTGTTTTATATCTTAGTATCGCAGCGTAAAAAGATTGAGTTAGCCTATACTTTAGGTTGCCCCCTTGATTCTCGTCAAATTGTGGTCGTGGTTGATCGCCAAGCTGGACAAAATCCAATCATAGCCTGACTGCAATAGAACAATTGATTGTTCTGTGCCAACAAAAATCGCCAAGTTTGCCAAGGGGGCACCCCTAAATATAGTTTTACCAAAAATTGGAGTAAATAACATGATAGAGAATATGATAGCTGCCTTTTACAAGAAACTCCAGAGCACCTCTGTGTTAAGCAGCAAATGATTGAATTCTTCATTATTTGCTACGCAAATCTGACTAATTAATTTGTCATTCTTTTTTATTATCTGCCCTTATAGCACATTGCAATGATGTAGGGAGGTGTGCGCTTAAAATTTTCTTAATTAAATGCTATTGATGAACTACGCAGTGCACAGCAAGCACTTCAGGAATTTTATTTTTTAAGCATTCTATGAAACCTTTTTTACGCCCTTTCATAACCAGAGCGCCATCTGTAGCAACTGACAAAATATTATTAAAAGTAATTTCCTTTTCGTCAAAAGCCTTTTCCATGCATCAGATATAGTTTCTCGTTTTTAATCTGCTTCCAAATTGGTAGCAAATAACATTTCTAGACATATTATTTTATCT
Organism: Latrodectus geometricus; assembly: GCA_026290005.1. Taxonomy (NCBI): domain Eukaryota; kingdom Metazoa; phylum Arthropoda; class Arachnida; order Araneae; family Theridiidae; genus Latrodectus; species Latrodectus geometricus. The sequence continues at coordinate 36,079 of JAPDSC010112776.1, forward strand.
TTTATGAACTTTATATATGACAATAATAATGCTTCATTGGTTAGTAAAGTGGACTCATTAAACCTAAATTTAAAATTGACAATTCCGCAGATAATTTCACAATGATTTTTCAATGTTTTTAGCCATCTCATAAATTCGTTGTGCACAGAATTATGGCTCAAAGAATTTTTCGGATAATATATGTAGCTGGTTTATGAAGGACTGTGGTTATTACTTCGTTAATTGCTGGTAAAATCAAATCTTTCCCAATAGTATGTGGCTTCCCTGCTTTAGCACTCAACAATGAGGTACTGTACCAAGCTCAAAGTCCCTCATTGTCTTTTTAGAAGCTGATGAAAATAATTTTGATATAGTCGGCTGTTTTTTAAACTTTATTTTTATGTTTAGAAAATAGGTCATATCTTTGTCGTTCTTATATCCAGATGCATTTTATAAGATGATCTTGAAGCCTAGAAGTCTTCATCACTTCATTCGAAGATGTTTTTTGATAAATAAGGCACATTAACGATGATAGATTTGTGGTATTTTCGATAAAGGAGTATTTTATATAATCCACACTATACAGCTGCCTCCTCTTTCTAGTGGCAGTCTGATTTGAATTTTATTCAATTTCTGATTATTGCAACAAAAATTTGATCCAAGTAATTTTAATATCCTCAATTGAATAAGAATTTTGCCATTTATAAATTTACTTCAAATTAGAATATCAAAATAAATTTGATTAGTTTTTGAATAAGAAGTATGGATTTTGTCATCCAATTGCTGCTACATACAGTTTCTGAACACGTATTCTTACTTTGCTAATATTATTCATCACAGGGCTTAGAGTACATTACAAGAAACCTTCCGAATTTAAATAAGGGGAAAAATTGAAATAATGTTCTTTTGTATGCATATATTACCTGTGTATAAATGTATTAATATGATGGAAAGAAAATCCAATATTTAATATTGACTAAATAACAGAAAATTTTTATGAAATAAGAAAAATTAGCAGAGCCATTTCTTATCATAAAATTTGTGGTATGAGTGCTATAATTAAACACTCATTCGTCTAGAAGATAAAAGTTTAGCGATACACAATCAGACCATATTGCAACTTGGGATGACAGCACCACGGCAAAATGGTTTCAGAATACTGAACTTCGAAATTACAAAAGAAAAAACTACACCATCAACAAACTACTTCAATAATATGATAACACAAACCACTTCTTAATGACAATCAAAAACATTTACAATGAACCTGAACAACAACAGCACTGCGGAATTATTTACTTGGACTCACAAGGAGGCACTGGAAAAACGTTTCTAATGAATTTATTACTGGCAGAATTATATGCCAAACAATGCACCGCATTGCTCTGGCTTCATCTGGAATTTCTACCTCACTTATAGAAGGAGGACGCCATTCCACCCTACAACTACTGTAGAATATAACTGAAGAAAAATTATCGCATGCAAAATCTCAAGGGCATCCGGACGAGGTGAACTTCTAAAACAATTACTAAAATTATCTTTTGCGAAGAATGCATGATGGCACATAAATGTCACTCGAAGCCATGAATAAAACATGACATGACTTAAGAGGAAACTTTAAAGTGTTGGGAGGAGCTTTTCTCATAATCTCAGGAGATTTTCGAGAAACACTTCAAGTTATCCCAAAATCAACAATAACAGATAAAATCGAAACATACTTAAAAAATTTCACATCTCTAACCACACATACAAATATTGTAACTGACAAAAAGCATGAGAGTTGAACTACCGAAAGACTAAACAACAACACATTTTGCTCAAAAACTTTTAGAAATAGGTAAAGGCATATATCCGACTGACAAAATGATCTGCCTCTTTAAAATTTACAGATTTCTAAAACATAACCATTATTCACAATGAACTCACTGACCAAATTTAAACAAACTTTATTCATAACTATACTAATCTGGAGTGGCTATTTCAGTGAGGAAATTTAGTAACTAAAAACAATATTATTGATTAACTTTAATATTCAAAAGATAATTCCCGAAATTTATCAACACAATGTTAAACGTTTAAGAAAATGTCAACTTCTCTAGAAAATTTAAAACATTAAATATGCCATTACTCTATCTTCGCCGAAAAATATGATCTCCGATTGTACTAGTCAAAAATTTCAACTCACTAAAACTATGTTATGGAATAAGGATGATCATTGAACAAATATCTAATAACATCATTCAAGCAACACTTGGGACAGGAAAGGACAAAGAACACATAGTATTTATCTCCTGAATACCACTGATCTCTACTGAACAGTCACTGCAATACAAAAGACTGCAATTTCCAATAAAATTAGTCTATAGTTTTACTATTAGCAAAGCGTAAAGACAAATTTTAAAATATTGTGGCATTAATCTCAAAGACACCTGCTTTTTTCTTCTGGTCAACTATACGTAGATCTTGAGTAGCAAATTCGAAAAATGTATACGTATGTACCCCGGATAACAAAATGAAAAACGTTGTTAATAAACAAGTATTGTAAATAAAAGTATTTTAGTTAGAATATATTTTTAAAAAAAATTTGTATTTCTTGTATTTTAAAGTTTATCTTTTTATTCCAATTACCATACAATTTCATATCAACTCCACATTGAAGCTAGGTACCCCAGATAAAATTGCTATTATCAACTTTCTTTAATATAACGTTTTTTAAATTCATATATTACTCGAAATTATGGCCTGAAAGAACTGATAAAATGAAACCGATGTAACAAGTTATTAAATATAATGAGAATGTAGGTATTATTTTGTGATGGAAACTTCCTATAAGCTATTCCAAGCATATTCTCCAAAAAAATTAAAAATCGAATTCTTAAAATTTATGCTCAGGTGTATGATGCAAATATCTATAATTTACTTTCGAAATATGTTAGATTTAGTTAATGTACAATTTAAATGGACCTATACGGATTCATTTTTGCATGAAACTTTTTACCGCAAACTTAATGATGAATAGAAATACTGGATTTATGTACCATATTAAAATGATGTGTGATCATTTATTAATTGATTATGACACTAATTAATGCAGTATAATGTCAAAAAGTATACTTTACTTTTTTTTTCTTTTTTTGTACATAGTGAGAATAGATAATGTTAAATATATTAAAGTAATTGTTCTTATACTAGTTAGTGTAAGTATAACCAATTTAAATACATTCATTTTCTTTAGGAATCACAAAGAGTTATTAATAACAGTTCTTAAAGTATCCAAGATTATAATCATTGACTGAACAACTCGAAAATATTTTGTATAAGAAATTATTCCACAAAATCTGGAAAGAATAAAATATATTTGTGATTTGTCTGAGAACATTAATTACAGCACTACCACTAACTGTGTCCAATCATGTAAACAAGGACAGGAAAAATGTTCCCCGACTAAGCGGGATGTAAAAATTCTTTGTGTTAACATTCACTCAATTAGAGCTGTGATTAACAATGTTTCTATATCAAAAATAAAATAATTACTTGCATGTACTTCTTGACTCACTTGTAATTTTCAATCTACAAGCAATCAAGAAATTTACATTCGTCAAAGAACATTTGGTTCGTCAAGCTGGAGTTTAAATTGTGCGATAGTGATAAAACGAAACATATAAATATATATATATATATATATATATATATATATATATAAATATAAATTTATATATTAATATATATATATATATATATATATATATATATATATATTTATTAATTTTGAAAATAATTTTTTAACCCATTAGGACATCGTTTAGTTGCAATTGTGACTTTTTTGATATCAATATCCAAGTTGGTCTGATTATTCTCATTTGATCCAAGGTGCGTAAAACATAAAGATGTCAACAAGCTATAATTTGTAAAGTTCAATTTCAAGAAAATTCACTGGCATATATATACTACTATATTAGTCGTAAACAAACACACACACTCACATATAATGAATAATATATATAATGTGTTTTATTATATTCAGTTATAAAAAATAATGAAAAGCGCAAAATAAATTGTTAACAATCTTTTCATTATTGACATTAAATTGCTTGTTGAGAAAATCAAATAATTTTAAGCTTAAATTTTCAGCTAAAATTTCAATAGCGTGATCATAATTTTATTAGGAGAAAAATAAAATTTCATTAATTGAGAGTTAATTAAAATTTCAAAAATAAAAACTAGTATTTTTATATTAATATAACATATATCATACAAATTCGCTAAATGTTGCTGTCGGCAACTGAACATTTTTCTTAAACAATCACAAAATTAACTTACTGCAATTAAAATTTTTTTAAATAAAAATGCCATAATGTGGAATATTTGTTTGTATTCCAGATTGAGTATATATACCTCTGAGGTAAGCAAACGAAGAAAATTCTACATGCAAATAAATTTTCATGACTTAAAAATCAAGAAAATGAGTAAACAAATACATCATAATTTCGCAGAAGATTAACTTTTATTATCTCTGGTATTGAATTCCTTCCTTTTGAGTAAAAGGAATTTCCTTAATGAAAAGCTTAAAAATGTCAAGACAAAATAATTTCTAACCGACTTTCATTACAGAAATTAATGTTTTAACAGATATATAAATCCACAAAAGCATACAGACAAGTAACGCAAATTTGAAATTACGTACTTTGTAAACTGTTGGAGTAACAAAGAATTCATATCAAATAAGTGATATGAAAATCAGCAATGATCGAAGTAAAACCTTAGCAAGTTCACCTGTAGAAGGTTGCATTATAGCAAAATTAATGACCTATATAAGTTATTTATTTCCTCGTAAAGTTAAAATAGACAAGGTATTTAAGGTGAAAGAATTTTGAATCTAAGACCTTAATGAAAAATAGAAGGCTTTCAAGTTTACCAATAAGCTTATCTTGCTATTTCCTTCTATATCTAAAGAACATATACTGATGACAATCCTTTATAGTTAAATTTTTATTTCCTATTCATAACGTTTATAAACTAATTTAATAAATATATTTGACTATAACATGACAATTATAACGCCTAAATTATTCTTGCCAAAAAATATTTGCTACAAAACATGAATTTAAAAACAGCTGAAAAACAAAAAGTGTTATTATCTTTCCCATAAAGAAAGAAACATTAGAAGGTTAATATATTTATATATATATATATATATATATATAATGTCAATAACCACACAAACGGCAGGGGAACTGAATTCAAGAAGTAAACCCTATACAAATCAACGCAGATGGGAAGATTAAAAAATGTGACCGTCACATGCCGCCATTTAGAGGATTTTAGTAAAAAAAGAATGCCAGGGAGACATGTGAGGAAACATTTCGCATAGTTAAGTCAGTTTCAGAGGGGTCTCGTTATCGGTTTAAAAACCTCACGCTGGTCAATACGCCGTATTACTCGTCAAATCGATCATTTAGAGTGTGACGTCAGAACATGATGGGAACAGTGGACACGAAATGGTACCCAGGTGCGGTGTATTGGTCTGGGTCTACCAGGAAGACGACGAGAGGATCGAATGATTGTGCGACAAGCTTTCGTGGATCCCGTATGACTCGTTCCGCGATACACGAAGATGTAGCAGGGCCATTTGTTCCACGAACCATTTCCAGTAACACTGCAGTAGCGAACCTACCATCCAAGCGCCCGTTTTGTGTATTGTCTTGAACACAGCAACTTTAGTGAGTCCATCCACTGAGACACCAAACCCGAGTGACACGGAATGCTAAAGATTGGCAAAACATGGTGTTTAATGAGGAATTCCAATTCGTTTAAGCAATAGATGATAACCGCATACTGGTGTGGAGATGCCTTTGTGTACGATACACTTTCACCCACAATGTCGCATGATACATTGCCCACACACCAAGCGTAATGGTGTCAGGTGATGTAGCGTATGATAGTCGGTTCACTCCAGTTGTGGCACATGTAAAATTATCCTTTAATGTTAAGTTAAGGGATGAGAATTATGTTAATATCATTCTTCGACCCCATATGGGACATTTCTTAAATGGTCTTAAAGGGGTAATTTTCCAGCAAGATGGTGTTCGTACGCATACAGCTCGACTTGCTCGAGACTTCTTACGTCATGTTCAGGTTCATCCATGGCCTGCCCATGCCTCGGACTTGTTCCCAATAGAGCATGTTTGGGACCAGCTAGATGCCGCCGTATACATGATTTGGAAGTGGTTGTTAAAGATTTATGAGCACTATTGTCTCAGGACATCATCAGACATCTAATCAAATCGATGCCGGAATCATGTGGTGGCAGGTTTTGCAGAAGGAGGTGGTCAGAGCGCTATTGAAATTACACTGTATTTGCTTAATTGTCTTGATTTTGGGATCAAGTAAATCTCACATCTGCATCATTATGTGTACACACATTTATGCATATAAAGTTCAATAAATGAGTTCAAATGATTATCTTCTTCCTGCATAATAATTGTGGATGATAGTTTCTACTGTAGAAAATAATTTGTTAATAATTAAATATGGTATACATTTTAATTTGCAAGATGTAAATTTTTGTGAAAATATTTCATTAATAAGAAATATCCTTAAATTTACTATCATCAATTTACTCTAAAATGTTTTTCTTAATGGAGTTTTCGCTTGTATTTTATAAATTCACATTAGAATAAATATTAACACCAACACTTTTCAAATATTTTGTATGTATACTTAAAACCTTGATAAATGCTATTGTGTTAATTATATACCTCTTATAAATAACGCCATATTGATTTAATTGAAAATTATTATTTCATATAAAACAAAGCAAAAAGAAAGATAAAATTAACATTCTGGGAAAATCTTTGAATTATTTAAATTATAATTTCGTACAATTGAAATTTTTTGTAAGTCTGATTTACGTTGAAAAACAGGCGGGAGTCCATCACTAGAGCGTCCATCTTGGAAAGATACCGTTTCCATGGAAACCTACGTTTCGGGGATGTCTCCTGGCAAAGAGGATGACGCAAATACAGCTCATTGCGTTCGCTTTATCAGAAAGAGGGACTTCACCATTGGAATCAGCAGATTCATTATGTTGAATATGTTGAAATAAGTGAATGCACCTGGTAAAAGGTAAATTATTTTTGTTGTGAATTCAATCTTTTTATTAACATCTTCAATCTGCCTATTTCTGGTTTTGCCTAGATAATGACAAGTATTGTAACCAAAATAACAAGTATTGTAACATACGGGTGTGAAGATTGATTACGAAGAGTTGATAGGTTTAGTTTTTTGATAAATAAATAAAAATTACTTTGGATTAAAAAATAATTGTAATATGATTGAAATATAATAAAATTTTGTTGTAATATAATAATTGATATCAAAGCAGTATGATTTATTTTTGTATAAAATTTCTTTAAAAATTATTAAGAGCTAGCTATAACAAAAATAATAATTTTGAATATGAAAATATTTATCTATACTGTAATTAATATGTAACAAGAAATTTCCTTGTCTTTGTTCAATCAGTTAAATGTATTTTAAATTAAAATGTAATTTTATGTCATTCTTAATTATTCATTTTTCATCGAATTAAGTTTATTAAGTTATACATTGTTAAAATATTTGTTTTAAGGATTTCAACTTTAAAATATTTTTCTCAGATTTTATATTCAGGCTCTTGTTAGAATCTGATAGCATATTCTTTTATTCAAAACACAGTGTATTGATTTCTAAGAGTTGAAAATAGCTTTTTGAATACAATATCCATACATATATTTAAAGAAAATATGATTCTATTAGGAATATGAAATAAATTATGTTTAAAAAGAGATTTTCAAAACACTACATTACATTTTTTGAAGATAAACAAAAACTGCTTATTTTTATGAAAAATGGTTAAACTTTATTTATAAAATTTCATTTTTTATAATAAGAAATCCTTTTATTATTAAGAATTTCTTACAATTAGAAAGAGGTTCTTATATTATTAAAAATTAACATAATTTCAAATTGTTATTATAAAAAAAATGAAAAAAATAATTTTATTTTTTATAATAAGAAATTTTTTCTAACTTAAACAAAAATTTTTGATCATAAACATTTTTCTCAATAAATATAGAAAAATATTGTTCCAGAAATTTTAATACATACGGAATAATACACTAATGACGTGTCAATTTTTTTCTTGTATGAAATCTTTTTCATGAAAAATTTATCTACGTTATTTTATGTAAAAATAATTATTTTTACTTAATATGAAAATGTATATTACTTTATGAAATTTTATTTTCTTTGAATAATTTTATTTAATAAAATTTACCATATAAAAATTTCAATAAATAATTTATTTTATAAATTTTTTAAAATTATGTTTTGTACTGGTACTTATTTTATTTAAAATGGTTTTGTTGGTATACATGAAATTGTAAAAGGATATTAATGCCTTACAATGGTTATTGGTCAATGCACTGACCACCATGAAGTGTCAAAAAGCATGTATAAAATAAATTTATGGAAGTCATTTATAATTACATATTTCCTAGGTTAATTACCATGTATCAATTTAATAATCAATAAGTTAATAAATTCTAAAGTTTTGCTCTTCTAAAAAGTTACTAAGAGAAATTGCAGTATTTTTGTATATTTCGAGCTATATATATATATATATATATATATATATATATACAATATCTACCAACATATATTATAGGCAATCAAACCAGCGCAAAAGCAGCTATTGATAGGAATTACGAAATAAATTCAGTAAGATGTAATTAGAAGATTAAGATAAAACAAAAGAGAAACAATTTAATAGCAATACAATTCAATAGCAATAAGACAAAATCAAGAAAAACTATATAATATAAATAGGGAAAAGGCATAGGGACCACGTCTTCATCAGGAGGGAGAGGGTCAACTATGCAAATAAGACACTCTTTTCTGACTAGCACGAAAGACGAAAGTCTAAAAATATTCGTGTTGTTCCCCCGAAGAGTGTCTGTATAAAAAAAAATACAACTATATCAAAAGTGAAATAAATGGAATCAAAGTAATACATTGAAAAATAAGCAAAGCAATACAATGAGAAACATTTATCAAATACAGAAGAATATGCTTGTCAAAAATAATAAGAAAAATTTTACGAGTTAAACTAAGAAATTAAAGTAGTTTATAATTATTATTGTAAATATACTTTTTAAGCTAATATATATATATATATATATATATATATATATGCGTTATAGAAAAAATTATATTTAATTTGGTGAACGATACTTACAACAAATATATATCTTCAAGAAAACTCCATAAAGCTAAAAAGTAAAAATTTTTATTCCTATAATTAAATTGAAAATTTATATTATTTAATTAAAATTCAGAATAACACATAGTTTAAAAAATAAGATTTTACAAATGATTCTAATTTTTTTAATTGTTTTTACCAATTAATTTTATAATACTGAATATTAATGATTTGAAAATCATTCAAATTCATTTAATGTAATTTCATTAAAATTTAAAAATTTTGGTAAAAATAAATTTTTTAATGAATTTAATTTTATTAAAATTAAATAATATATATTTTTTTCTTGAAGAATATAATGAAAGAATATATTTAAAACAAAATGAAAGATAAATTATTTTCACAATTTATTTTCCATAATATTTCATTTTAGTGAAATTACCTGATTTTAATTTTCTATGGTACATACTATTATTCGTTAATAACTGTCGAAAATTTAACATCATTAATTAGTAAATTATAAATGAATATTTCCATGTCAATAGTTTAATATTTCAATAATATTTTAATTGCAGTTTTATTTTTTTATGAATTAATTTTTATCAATATATAAAATAAAAACTGTTTTTGGTTATAGGAGCAGTTTTGGCTATGGAATACTACGATATTCGGATAATGCTCCGAACTCGTAGTTGTAATTGTAAGTATATTATTTTCATAAAATACAATTTAATTAATAAAATTTTATTGATTAAAAAAACTAATCCAGGCATTTGCAATTTAATATTTTCATAAAATTTAATAAATTATTCAATAATTACTATTTTTACTAAAAATATTCAAAACGTTTTTTATTCCTTGCACATAAAAATTTTTTAAGGAAAATCATGTTTTATGGAATTAGTAATCGAATTTCTGGGAAAAAGAATTATATTAACGTTTTAAATGTTTGTTATTTAAAAAAAAGTTGCATTTATGACAATGGTTGCATGACTCTAATCGCATTTATGATAATGCGTTTATGGTGATTGCATTTATGATACTGATTATTATTTTACCCAATTTTAAAAGAATTTAGAGACTTAATCCTCATGAAGAACTAAGACTAATGAATCGCTAGACACCGTAATAGGATTAACCATTCAGATATTTAATTAATGAACAGATCTTTCTGACGGTTGATACGAAACGGTTATTTCACTGATTTAACTGCAGTAATCAAAGCTACGGAGAGATTAAATTAATGTATAAATAATTCAAATGCTTAATTCTCGTCGCATTTATGATAATGCCTTTATAATGACTCTAATCACTAACAATGACTATAATGCATTTATAATGACTCTAATGCGTTAATAATGCTTCTAATCGCATTTATGATAATGCGTTAATGGTAATTGCATTTATGATACTGATTATTATTTTACCCAATTTTAAAAGAATTTAAAGAATCAATCCTCATAGAGTACTAAGACTAATGAATCACAAGACACCGTAAATGGTTTAATCACCCAGATATTCAATTAATGATAAGAAGTTACTGGTGGTTGATACGAAACGTTTATTTCACATAAATAAAAGCTACGGAGAGATTAAAATAATATATAAATAATTCAAATGCTTAATTCTCGTCCAGTTATGCTTGTGTTTAGTGAGAAATCAAGAAATTTCTATGTCAAAACCACAAGTATCACTATTATTTACTGGAAGTTATTTAATAAATTGCATTTTTCTATCGATATAGAAATTTCCTAGAAGTAAGCATCTTTGAGATTATTTGTTAACAACTCAATAACAAATATGACACTTGCTGGCATCTGAATATATAATGCTTACTTTAAAAATAAAAACTTTTTTTTTTTTTTTTTTGAGAAATGGTAAACTTTGTGTTTTTCCAGTACTGATGGCTTTTTGGGTATAAAGAACCGAATCTATGAAAATTATTTAAGGAAATATTATTATCATAATTTTTTTGTATATGCTATATGTAATCTTAGGAGTCATCAGCAGGGACAGTTAATCCTTTTTAGTCTTACTGCGAGATAAGCTGAAGAATTTTATGAACGTTGACAACATTTTGTAATTGACAAATCTTCCGATACCATGAAGTTATTGTACTACTGTATATGTAATATAAGGACTCTTCATGGGGTAATGGATCATCACTATTTTCAAAAATAGATTATGCTGAGAAGAGAATAACAACCAGACACATCTTGATTAAAAATGAAATAAGTAATCAGTTCGAATCGAGTTGAATTCTTAATTTAAAATCGCTCATTAAAACAATTGAAAGTGCTCTAAAATTTTCTTTACTTCTACAATTCAAATGTAAATCAAAATAATTTGGAGATGCCTTTCTTTTAAGCAATGAATTTTTCTCTTACGCATGGAAATACCAACAATGCATATTAAATTTTTCTTATCATAAAAATCCTTCAAAATAGTCAAACTAACAAAGCAATTAATCTATAAGTTTATATATCAATAAAGAACTTATTTCTTTATTTAAATAAGAATTATAGAGATTTACTATCCAAATTCTAAATAGGACTTAAAGAAAATTACTGTTCAAACATTTATGAATCTTTTTTTTGCATTTAACATTTTACATAATAATCTTTTTAATTCTAATTATTTTATAATGTTTTGTTAATTTATCTAGGGCTTTCAATTGGATTTATATTTATTTCAACTTCATGATATATTTTATCATGAGTGGAGACTCAAAGGACAATTGAAAATCAAACCGAGTAAGTACAAGATTTTATGATTCGATAGCTTTCTATACATATCAGACAAGTGTTTCATATTTTACATTATGTCTGCTCGGGTTAACTTTCAATATATTTTGTATTCTTCACGGAATTATTATCCTATTCCCACTTCAGTCACCAAAACTATTAGAATATATCGGAACAATCACCAGCAAGCATATGACAAAACTTTTCGTGATTTAAATATGAAGTACCTGATCTCATTTTCTAAGATATATATATATATATATATATATATATATATATATATATATATATATATATATATATAGGCTTATTTTAAGTTGATTTTTAATTGCATGAATATTAAGTAAATAATATAAATGAAATCATGTCGTTGCTTTTTCTTGCTGAACAATCGAATGATTAGCACTTTTTCAGAAACTATTTTAAGCTATAGATCACAATGTCAATAACTCTCCTGAGCCAATATTACTGAAAGACAAACGAATCAAATTTTAATACTTAATTTTCCGAAGTAGAGTTTTCGGTTAATTAAATGTTATGTGGTAAAGTTGATCATTTTTAATTTTGACATTTGTGTTTTGTATATTTTCACTACTTTACACTCTTCAAAATCAAGTGATTTTCAACACTTAATATGTATCTGATTGGTCTATATTTTACAATCTGAAATAAATTATTTTCGAAATTTAATTTTCATATTCTGCTGGAGTTTTAGCTTATGAAAAAATAAGGAAATTTATTTCATTTCACTGAAATTCTACTTTATATTCTTATCGAATATATCAGTAAGCTCCACTAAATCATATGCTATCACGCTTTATCTTCTACATTAACGCTTTATCTTCTACATATGCATATAAACGCTTTATATTCTACATCTTAAGCGATATCAAGTAAATCATTAATAAAAAACAAAGTTTTTGTTTTTTTTAGCTTCAAGCCCAATTCAATGAAAGAAATGCTATTTACTAAACAAATCATATATTTTTATTTGCAATAACTATTTACTTATAAAAACTAAATAAATTATTTAATAAAACACATTTGCTTGATTGACATTGTTGGTTACAATCTATTGATTGATAATATTCTATTTATTCAAATAAATGTTTTTTTTAAACTTTTATAAAGATTGAATATTTTTTTTCATCATATACTCTCTAAATAATGCTATTTAATAACCCATACAAGTGTAATGAAAGTTGTTGGATGAAATAGTAAAACTTTACCATGATTTTTTATTGGATAAATATTCTCTTTTACGCTTTAAAATTAATTCCAATTATATTTTCTATTTTTGATATACATTAAAAACCTATAAAAACATTATTCCCATAAAAATTTATAAAATTTGTATTATTAAACATTGGGGAATGAAAAAGCTTTCTAAATGTTTAAAATTAATTTAATTTTTGTTACAACATTCTTCTCTTTGCTTTTTTCTATTTTCTATTGCTTTTTTCTATTCAACAATTATTTTCTCTATTTTAGATAATCTTTAAAGCGAATAAACGTGAGTTTATTGCAGATCACATATTTAGATTTTTTTTTATATAAAATTTCTCTATTATATGTTATTTGTTCTCCTTAATTTTCAAATTCCCTTTTCTTGCTGCTGTAGTTGTTTATCTTACTGAATTATAAACAAAACAAATTTTTTATGATAATAGTATGAAGAAAAGATAACAATAAAGAGAAAAAGAAATAGGAAACATTTTAAAGAAGAACTAAAATGAATATGATGGTGCACAGCTGTTGTGAAAAAATGATTAAATCCATCGACTCACTTCTCTTTGCTCTTGAATAGCCCGCGAATTCAGTTTTAATCATTCTCTTCAATATTCATTCATTGAGTTAATGATATATTTTTTTAAAATTAAAAATAAAAAATCTTGTATTTGTAAGGAAATCTTTGGATTCCACAGTAAATTTGTCCCATCTCATAACACAAAAATGGTAGAAAATGCAATTACCAGAAGTTAAGAGTTCTTAACTTTTCAATCAAAAATAATGCATCAACTCAGTATTCGATAAACTTTTCTATATGTGGTTTCAAACATCATGAGAATTATTATGTTCAATTTAAAATTAAAAAAAAATTAATTTTTCTTTCATTTGTATAATATATCATGCATACAAAAAGGAATAGTCTTGGAGAATGATTAGAATAAATTTAAATTAATATTTAAAACAGCATATTGTTATAAAATATCTCTATTGTCTATTATATATTGTCAGTCTTTCTAATTCCTAAATTTTTTTTATTTTTAGCTATTTTTCATAGTGAGTTAAAAATGAAAAAATAATAAATGATAAATGCTTTAACTATTATTTTTTCCAAAATCTATTAAATAAGATGATGACATATCTATCTATGAGTGGAAAATAATTATAGTTTTGTAATTTATGTATTTATAAATGTATAAGTACATAATGTGTATTTATGTACTTATGTATATATATATATATTAAATAATTTTGAATTATGTTGAAAATATTCTTGTGTGTGCGGCAAATGTTTGATTAACATCAAAAATAAAATTAATAAAATTTTTGTTTCCCTATAGATTTCATGAGTTTCTACTGAAAGCTTTAGAAATCTTCATGAAAAATAATATATTTAAAAAAATGTAATTGAATACCGTTTCCGAAGTAAGTTAAATTCTTTTAAATCAGTATGTTTTTTGATAAAATTTTCCATTTAAATATCTTTGAAGCAAATTAATTATATTTTTATACATAAATTATGTTTTCTTAATCCTTTAAAAAAACAGTAAAGTAGACATTAATAATGGTACTGTAGACATTAATAATGGGATATAATATACTTTGACTCAATTTCTGCATTATTGATAAACCGTAGAATTAAGTTAATCGATTATTAATATTTTTTACTATTTCTTTCTGCGCGCATTTGTCATAAGATTTAGAAAATATTCTCCTAGTAAGTAAAATAAATGGAATGTACCAAATTATTTTGTATTTGATTGTTAAAAAATTCTTTGTTGAACAAGTGGTATAAAAATCACAGATAAAATTATTTATAGTTAGTGACATTATTACTAGTGTAATAAAACAATTTTTATTATTTTATTGCACAAATATAATTAGGCCATGGTAGCCTAGTTGGTCTGGACGTCATTCTCGCAATCGCAAGTTTGTTGGTTCGATTCCTTACCTACTAAACGCCATCGTGTTCACTAATGGCAACTAGGGCACATAAAATATGTCGTGATTGCAATATCCTCCATGTTCCCATTCTAAAGTAATACCTCTGTGTGGATTAAAAGCCAGACTTAATCTTCCTATTTATAAATTCGAAGACCCAAATGGTGCTGCCATCTATGAGCCAATTTATAATTACACTCTGGTGGGAGGGTGCTCTGTTCAAAAATGGAAGGCGCTCTATCTGACTTCATTCGTCCAGTCTCAGTGAGACAGGCCTGGCTCCACCGTGTGTCAAAAGTAACACAAATTTAACGCAATACTTAATTAACGCTTTAAGTGAGTTTATATTCCGTGGATTAATTCATAATATTTGATACTTCAGATAATTTCTAAATTAAAGGGGTTTAAATGTATCGAAATATATTAAAAAAAATGTTACTTAGTCTCTAAACTGCATTGACTTTTGGCACTATTTTTATTTTATTGTATGTCATTATATATTAATTTAAATGCCAACAACTGAAAGTAAATTTTAATGTATTGAAAATTTTGCTTAAATGTATTCATTGATAAATGCAATATCTTAGAAAAGAAATTATATTTCTCTTTTTATAATTTTAGTGATTGTTCAATGAACAGAATTGCTAGCCGTATTTTTCTTTATTTTGTATTCATTCATCATTTTATGCAATAATAACAATATTTTCCTTTAATCATTACTTTATAAATCACAATTATTTAGAAATGCAATGGTTTATTTTTTTTCTAGACTTAAATACACTAGATTTAAATACTTTTAGATTGGACAGAAATTTAATGCAGAAGATATAATATAATAGAAAAACAAAAAATTAACAAATTATTTGCATTTCTTTAGGTACAGACTAAAATTTGTGATTGACAAATACAACTCAATTGTATGCATATTTAAAAAAAATCTATACTCTCATTGAAATAAAAAATCTTTAGAAGACAAAGCAATTAAATCTTATAAAAATTGTTTAAATTTTAAAATCTCTCTTTCTCTCACATGTTTAAAAATATAAATCCCCTTATTGATTATTTGTTTCATCAACCAAAGAAACAACATTTACATTGCTATTCACAAGTAGGTATTTTGTGATAATCAAGGATTCTTATAAAGAATAATTAAAAGAAAACTTTAAAAAAATACGAAATTCATTTTATAACTTATTAAAAAATATATTTTGATTTTTATGTGGAAATAGAAGATATCGTATTAATAAAAACTACTGATAGCAACATCACTTTTAATTTCGATTCTAGCTAATTTATTGCTAGGAGAATGATTACAGTAGTCAAGAAGAAATAAAAATAATTTTAAAAAAGAACGAAAATAATTAGAACGATCAATAGCTGTTATATGAAAAACTAATTAGCTCCATTCACTCCCTCCTCCCTTTTGTTCTTGAATAACGAATTCATTTTTTACGTTCAATATTACATAAGATAAAAGATTTGTAAATAATCCCCTAAGATTAAAAGATTTGTATATATTTTAGAGGTCACTTTCGAATATGAGATATTGGTGAAGAAATTTTCTAATCCGATCTTTTTATCAATTTCTTTAAAAGCCCTTTGATAATTTTGATTTAAAAATTGAAAATTTATTTTCAATTATTATAAAAAAAGGGGATATTTTAAATCACCCCACACAAACAAATTATGATGAAAAAAGAAGAGCTGGGGAATTAACTATTTAATTAGAAACCATAAGAGAAATTTCAAATAGCAAAGAACAGCAAAAAACGCATTTATAGTGTTGTTAAAAAACCTTTGGCAGAATTTAGGATTTTATTAAATGTATAGTTATCTACCGTTATTGACAATTAGTAATGCTGTCAATTACTGTTAAGGATGACATAATTAATGACATTAGTAATGCTGTCAAAAAATTATATAACTTGTTCTATGATTTGCTGTTGTTTTCATCAGGTAGTATTTCGAGGAAAATCTAAGGCAAAAGCTAAAGTTTAAAAAAATATAAAATCTAATTATATATGAAAATTGGGTTCTTTAGCACAGACAATTAAAAGTGATTTTGAGGAACATTGAAAAGTTGAATATCAGAATTTACAATAGTGTAAATACGCAGTGGACGAGTGCAGTAAAATCCACTGGAAGATTTTTTGCAACATGCAAGTGAAATTTTCAAGGCATGTTCCACTTATTCTAGGATTTAGATTCTAGTACTCCCGCTGAATGAAGCAATGGTCAATTGCTTCACCTGAAGCCTGCATCAGATACGTTCCTGCATCAGATGATATTTTAATTGCTCATCTGGTTATCAATGATTTAATTGAAAAACAGGTTGTACTGCAGTGAGTACTAGGACACTGTGGAATCCAGGGAATTGAAAAGGCAGACTCATTGTTGAAATGAGGATAATTCTATATTTGTTGCTCTTATAACAGTAGCCTTTTAGTCTACCTAAAAAAATTAAAAAAAAAGTCATTGAGTATTTGGAAAGAAATTTGTTAATTTCGCAGTAAATTTAAAACAATTTGGCAAAATTAATAATTTATGTGACAAAATGTTAAGATTTTGGCTATGCTATTTCATCACCTTCAACCTATTCTCCTGACCTGATTGCTTCCACCCTATATATCTTGATTAACGCATTAAATAGGTGATATTTGTTAAAATATCACCTATTTAATGCATTGAGCAATACCTTCAGTCAGTTCTTGGTGACAGGAAAATTGCTATCTAAGATATTTTGAAATCAAAAGCATTGTAATTTTACCTTGGATTCATCTCGCATCCACGGTAAAATGCCATGGGATTCATCTTGTGTCAGAAAGATGGCAATAGGCAACAGATAGCAATATCTACTAGTGCAATAATAGGCAATGTTCATTTTACTTTATCTTCTTGCGATCATAAATATATATGTGTATGTGTATATACATACAATTTAACTAAATATATAGCTCGGAAACTTGATATTAATTGCAAATAAAACTAAAAAGTATTTCATCTGTATTCCAATAGAACTCTCAACCACTGATGTGGAATGTCTTCGAGTGAGTCCTAATTGAATATATAGACAACATTTGATTTGGTTTGACCTAAGGACTCGCAACAATCGAAATACAGATTTCTGAAGTAAGTTTCATTTATGCTAATTACACTAATAATTACCATTTTATGTTTAACTTCCTATTTAGAAATGTATATAGAGAGCAAATTTTATTCTGTCATTTAAGTTACTTGATATAGAGTTTTTAATATTAACCAAAACTTAATAGCTGCTTTAAATTTCTCTGGAATTATTGCTTATAAAATGGAATTATGAAACTTTGTTACTATTTTCATATAAAATCTTCTTTTAGATTATTCTCTCTTTGTATATTCATTCTTATGGATAATTGTTTTTCTGAACTTTCTTTATAATAATCCATTTAAGGTCTAAAACAACTGAAAAGTAATGCCATCGAACTACAGATTTTATTCATTTTTATTAAAATATATTTTCATATATATATTCTATATTATTATTTAATGAAATGTATCTCTAAATTAATCAGTTACTAATTTGTTACTTGCCAATTTTAATGAGTTTTAATTCATTCAGAAAATTTTCTTTTGGGGAATTTTTTGCACTATTCTATAGTTTATTTTCTATTCGTTACAAAAAAATAAAAGTGAAATTTGTGTTTTAAAATTAGTTTTATTCCTTGTATTCTGCTTCAGATGTCATCAGTTCTATTAGTTAATTTATTGAAATTTTGAAAACATAAATCTTCTAATTTAACAATCAAATATTATTTATTTTTTTTTGAAAAATCAAATATGCATGTTTTTAAAAAGTGTCGTTGCAGTTTTTTTTTCTGTTTTATTATTACTGTGCAAACAGCGCTTTTTAATTCATCCATTTTGTTATCAAGAACAGAAATGAATTAACTTTTTTACCCAATTTTTAACTATAGCGAAATACTTTGCTTCCTAATTATATTATTCATACATTACATTTAATAATAGGAGAACAACTATTCTTAAATTTAATGTAAGAATGATATAATTAATAATCTCAGTTATAATTAAATTTTCTCCTGATAATACATTTCAATGCTACATATATAAGAAATTTGTTATTTTAAAATTTGATATCATTATATATTTTAAGTTATTCATACTATATTAAAATCAATAGCTAAGTTCCTTTGTTGAGTGATCAGTTTTTTTTAATTAAATAGCTTTAACATCTATACTATTTACATTTATATAAGTTGGATAAAAAATTGAATGATAAACCAATTAGTGATTTTAAAAAGAGCAATTAAGTGACAAAAGATTTATAGTTAGTTTGTTTAGAGTACGTAAAAAGTTTGAATTCCTTTTTATTAAAATTTTAGATTATCATTCTAAAATATGTAATAGAGACATGAAATGGGATTGTGTAATTATTTAACTTTGTCAATCTTTATATATTTGTTCGAGTACAAAACAATTTTTATAACTCAATTGCTAATTTCAAGAAATCTTTTCAGTCGTTTCCCTAATTAGCAATAAAAAAATGATAAAGAGAAACTTTATCAAAATAATTAAAAAATAAACATTGATGAAAATTCATTTTGAATTTATGACAATTTATAGCTTACATTTTGCTTGTATTATTTGAAAATGTTTTAATAACATTTTTGACTGGTATTCTATTAAATAGGTTATTGAAGTAGTAACGAAATGTTTACGTGAGTTTGAAAAAAATTAACCAAAAATAATATTAAATAAATAATTAAACAAGAGAGAGAGAGAAAAGGATAATTTTTAAGTTGTGAGATATAAATATGACTTCCATACATTTTACAGCATTAAACTCACGTGGCACTTCTTTTTTTTCATACTCATTTCAATTAAAAACAAATCATTATAATGACATTGAGCAAGAAACTTATTAATTAATATGAGGGACCTGTTTCCTGATATTTTCTTATGAAGAAATTTGCCTGTTTGTTTTTCATGGTAGAATAAAATAAGGAAGTATTTTATTTGTTGAAAAAAATGCCAGACAAAAAACTACTTATCAGTTATATAGAAAAAACTTATTAGGAGTCGTTCTTGAAACTCGAATGATAAACTGAGAAAGTAGGATGTATGAACATGCATATTTAATGTTCAAAATGTTAACATGAGCATTAACATTGAAATTAACGTTGATTAATGAACGTTGATGAAATTAACGATGAATAAAAGTAAATGAAATGAACGTTAATAAAATGGAAATGAACATTAACATGGAAATGAACATGAACGTTAACTAAAGCTCAATGAACATGTAAATGTTAACATGAGGTAGATGCAATAAGATGAATAAATCGTATTAATGACAATCTATTATATTTAAATTTAACATTTGATAGTAACACTAGACGTAAATTCTTAAGGATAAAAAATCTTTAATGTGAATTAATTCAAGTCAGTTATGTATTAAAATTTTTACAAATATTTAAGGACTGATAATTTTTAGTAATATTGTAAGCATAAAATGTAATTTCTAAAAATTAAAAAAATTATTTTGCAAAATTTTGTGACTTTCAAACAGTTAAACTCAAAATCTCCACTATGTTTAATTTAATAATAATAAGGCTTAAATGAATGTCATTATATTAAAATATGTAACATGAACATATATTGTTATCTTTTGTAAATACATATAGTTTATATGTGCATGTTTTGATATATCAAAACACATTATAAATTGAATGATCTTTTTATTGATTGACATTTTTCTTACTGTGAAATTTTATGAAAATTTCATTAAATATCAATAGATATTTCTTATGAACAAAAAGTTAAAAATTTTGAAAGATAAATTACTTTTTGATGTTAAATTTTATTTATGAATTAAGACATATGAATAGTATAGATTCTATTTTAGTGATTTTAATTTAAATAATTACTTTTCTATAATTGATTTTAAGTTATTTATGTAAATTGGAGTAAACGAATTGAAATATTATTTTCCGTTCGGTGATTTTATTATGAATTTTATTATTCTTATAAATTTAAAAAGTAAATATTATTAATTTTCAGGTATAAATTAAGGGTCTCAATATTGATCACTAGTGTCCATCAACCCCGAATATATATGTAATTGTAAGTATATGGATTTTTTTCTTATGTTATAGATTACAGTTAATTTAATTATCTTTTATCTGAAAAACAAATAAAAATAAACATTACTTAATAACTAATATTTCAGGTGTAATATTCCAAATTTAATAAACATATTGTAATAATTTAGAAGCAGCTTTTCAATAGGAATTAGCATAACACGTTTTAAGCTATAAAGACACGTTTGTAATTAGATTAATTTCAAATAAGTTTTTGATAAAATAAATAAATTTAAAAAAAAAACTATTTTTATTAATTTTTGTATTAAAAAAAGATGTCTATGTTCCAATGATATGTCTCACTTACCCTATTCTAAAAAATATTTACACAGAGATTATAGACGTTGAAAAGTGTCAGAAAAAATTGAATGAGCTTGACAAACGTGTTAGTTACTACATTTGGTCAAATGCATTTGCCAGTGGCATTTTCCTGGCAGTATTAATTTGAAAAGTCATTGCCACCATTTTCAATGTCTTAAAAATATCCATTCTGAATCTCGTTTTTTTTTAAGTAAAAAAATTTTTATCAAACATTAGATAAATGTAATTTTATGATTTTATAGTGAAAAATAAATAAAAATATTCAGATTATACATAAACTAAAAAATTGTATAAAAGTACTTATTAAGTAACTTATAAATTATTTTTTTTTATTTCAGTCTTTTTAAGACAAAAAAATATTGAATTGTATAAATATTGTTTTGTATATATTTTTCCCTTTTTTAAAAATATCATTCCTTTTAGTTCTTGAGTTTTAAATTCAACTTTCATTGCTGAAACACAGTAAAACTCTTTTTGAATTTTTTTCATTTAACCAGTTAATTTCTAGTTTATATGAATTGTTTTAGAGTTTGCATTGCCTTCCTTTCAAAGAAAGAATTACATGAAGTACAAAAACAACCCCAAAATATGTACTACGAGAATAATAAAGGAAATAAATGCACTATCGAACAAAGCTAGAATGATTAAAGTGCATCTCAATTTATTTCTAAAACATTTGTTTTTATTAACGAAAATATAAAATTAACATTACCTATGTTTGAAATTTTCCTAGAAATATATTTCACATTTTGTTTTTTACAGAATTTTTTTTTTAATGATTATGAATTTACAAACGTTTTTTCTTTATTTCTCGAGGTCTTTCCATTGGATTCTGATGAACGTTTCTACTGATGACCTTTTAAATATGTTATACACAGAATACAACATAATCAAAAATAAAATTGGCAACCGCAAGAAGAGATCATGTAAGTGTTTATATTTTGTATAACATCACGGGGTTTTCATAAGCCGATGAAATTTGGATTTGTTGAATTATTTTTATAAAAATTTTAGTTGGTATTTAATTTCGTAAAAACGATTAAAATGAAATAAAAGTTGGATTCATTTCATTATTTTTTAATTCCAATTTATTAGATTGGTTGAGTTTCAGATAGTTATGATAATATTTTATAAGTTATGATAATATTTACTAATGATAATTATTTTACTTTCCTAGGTGAAATTTCTCAAACGTCATCATTGGTAAAAAATTATCAGGATATATTCTGAACGAGAATAGATTTTTTTATTTTTTCATTGGTGGTTTATTTACTGTCAAAATTGTATTGTCATTTGTTCTTCCAGCATCATGCTATTTAAATGAGAAATGTTCGTTATTTAGTAAAAGGAAGCATAGAAAATTCGTGGTTTCTGATATCAGTTCGCTATTATTACTCCCCACATTGTGTCATTCTTTTTTTTTTTTTACTTTTAAATCTTTACTCTTAGGAAATAAAAAGGAATGATACGTTAAAAAATCAGTTTTCGTAATTTTGATGTTAGAAATATTTAAGTATATTCATCTTATTTTTTAAATTTACTTAATTTTATGCGATTCACTATATAAATATTTTATTTTATCAAATAATTTTACAATACGTTATCTGATTATAGAAATATTTCAAAAGGAATTAGGTTTAATTGTTTAAAATAAAGGCTGTTTTTTACACTTATATTTCAAACTGTTAAAGTAAAGCTTAAAATGTTTTTACACTTCTTTTTAATAATTTTCAAAATATGTTATTAGAAAATTTGTTTCTGTACCAACCTAAAAATTCTTTCATACGTCAGTATGTTTCCACATTAATTTAGTCCTTTATTTTTATACAATTTGTCATTAGAATTGAGGAAAAATTTTAATCAGTATTTGATAATCGAGTATGAAAATTAACAAAAATTATTTAAATTTTGCTGTGCCTTATATGTGGAAATACAATAACTTTGCATGTTGTGATGAACTTAAAATTTTCTAAATTAAATAACTAATATTCAAAAAATAAATTTCAAATTATAGACGTTTGATGCGATTTTAATTTAAAATTTATTTTTGTATCCAGTGCCAAAATAGTTTTTTAAACACATATTTGAAATTTGGAAGTATTCTGTTTTTATTTTAAAATCTGGCCAATCACTTAATTATTATCTAATTCTAACTAAAATTTAATTGCTTAAATGGGAGTTTTTGTATAATAGTTGCTTAAGTTGATGCAAATACTTAAATCCTCTTATTACAAACAACTAGTGAAATTTGAAGTTTCTTTAAAAAAATTAAGCCAAAATAAAACAAACCTAATTTTTTTTAACCACAAATACTCAGCACAACAATGTTTAAAATGAAATATAGATATACCACAACTTTGGGTTTTAGATTAACAGGGTCGAAGTTCTCAAGATATTTCTAAAGGCAAAATCGGTGAAAATGCGCTTTAGGTCCCCTACTTGGCGAGTTTTCAAAATCACACATGCCATGGCGAAAATTCTACCGCTATTTCAAAGTGAAACTTAATTAGCGACCAATGAAAAGGCTAAAACAAAAGAGTAATTAATGAGCATGCGCGAAAAAGCGCATCAAATTCTTGAGTTGGCAAAGTAGGGGACCTAAAGCGGAAATTAACCGGCAAAATCAATAACTCAAAGCATGACAGAAAACATTGTTTAAAGACACAATCATTTAAATTGTTTTTAATTATGTATTATGACATAAGGGATTTTTTTGCTATAATGTATACAAAAAGGTATATTGTCGGTTATGCTTCCATTTTTACTGCATTAATTTAGTATTCTTCTTTCCAGTTAATGTTTATAGATTAGATATTTCTTAGTGAGATATTATAATTATAAATATTAAAAGTAAATCACAAATTTCAGGGGAGGTATCCCATTTTCTCTTTTTAAATGTTTTCCTTTTACAAAAATGTAAAGTTTGGGTATGTTTAATTAAAAATAAATAGAAAATAAATTCGATACAATTGAACCAATGAAAGAGAGAAACTAAAAATATCCAAATACAGTTAATGAAATTTAAATGAGTTTATTGTTAATAGTCACACGTGTTTGCTAATAAGATTTCCTCACATGTTCTTAGTCGATAAGTTATTGTTAAAAGATAACAATATGATAGAATTTTTTACCTTTACAACAGATAAGTTAGTTCGAAAATTAACGTAAATAAGTAAAACTATACTTTAGGGTGCCATTTGGCGAACTTGGCTATTCTTTTTGGCACCATTCCTGTTCACTCTGATTAAAGTGCTAACAGGTATGGTTAAACTTTAAAAAATAACGCAACGTCCGTTGGATTTTCAATATTCTAAAAACGATAAACGAATTAGAGCTTCGACTGGCTCTAAACTAATCAGAGCATGATTCGGTTTTGCCAGCTTGGCGACCAATCGCGATCACAAATTGTCGAGAATCAAAGGGACACCTTAAAATATAGTCTAACCCATAAATAATGCAACTGAAAAATTTATATCATTAAAAATTTAAAATTAGACAATATTCATATCATTTGTTACTCATTGTGTGTAAGTCATCAGAAATAAAATATGTAAAATGCTAAGGATTTTGATAAATTATGTATTTATAGGTTTAAATAAATATTATCTTTAGTTTTTAGAATATGAGATTGTTAGTTCCATGAATTAGCTTTCAACTTTATTTAGATTGAAGTCCACATTTTCAAAAAGATATTTTAAATCTAAGGTGTTAAAGTAAGGTATGAAAATAAGTTTATTAATATCTATGCATTTATAAATTATATTTATATTTTAGTTAATATTTGTAAGAAAAATATATATAAATATGCATATACGTGTATCGTTGCTTATATATGTGATTTCATAATTTTGCTGGCTGCTTCGTTTAAGTCAGTCTTCTTTCTTCTATTTTTTTTTCTGTGTATTCTTTTCTCTATCTTCATAACAGTGACCGTAACTATTTTGTCACTCCTCGCTTCCAAAAAACTTCTGATTCACACTTCTTCAACTGTCTCCTGCATTCCCTGGAATTTGAGTTCGACTTTCAACTTCCGGCCAGACATTTCCGGAGTTGCCAGAGAAAAAGGGAAGGAACAAGAAAAGTGTCAGCGGAAGAAAACCGTCTCTGAAAATGAAGAAACAAGTTTCGATGTAATACCTACGAAATGAAAAATCTAGAAAAGGAAATCTAATTGGATTGGAACTTGATTTTCAACGTTACGGCTGAGGAACACTTCAGAATTTCAAAGAGCTTATCACTGATTTTGAAGGATGGTTATGCTGCCCAAGGAATTGCCATTTTAAATTTCCTTGAGGTGATGGCTTTTGATGACAATACTTGTATGAATAATGCTTATTTCTCTCATCTTCTTCAATCCCTTGAAAACTCATGAAGTCAAGTTGATCATCTTTTAAATTTTTATGCTCAAGCTTTTACCTGAGTTTCCTGACTTAATGAATGCATTTTCTCTCGCCAGTGAATACTGAGGGAAACGATGAGGATTTTTTTAATAATTAGTGTGGTTAAATTTCTAAAATATTTTACCACACTAATTAAGTTAAAGTTTTTTATTATTTTGTAAAAAAATAACTTACTGTCTATGTTGATTGTTTGTTCTGATTTGTTTTTTGGGCTTTAGTTTGCTAAAGGTGCATAAATTTTTTATTCCCTTAAAATGTACAAATTTTGTTCTGATCTTGTTGTAATAATAAAATGATGAAATATGAATTCGTATATTGTGATTACTTTCATTTTTTACAACAAACTTTCTAACAAAAAGTTTTATTTAAAGTGTTTTTAACATATTTTTTTCTACTAGTTTGTCTCCAACCATGTGACAATAATTTTAGCAAAATGCCAATTGTCCCAAGATTAAATATTTTCATAAGATCAAAAAAAGAGGTAGATTTCCATTAAATGTTATATTTTTACACACTACTTTAGAATTCATAATACACATTCAAAACATAGAAACATACTTAAGAAATAATCAATCACACAGGAAATGACATTAACTTTTCTGAATCAAAAATCAATATTTTCTTTACGTTAAAAGGACACTTTTAATGGTCCATAAATTTTCCTTTATTGCCCCTTCCCAAATGAGTAAATATAATCTGTTGCTTCATATTTTCTATCATAGCTTCTTAAAATTTTCATTTGTCCTCCCATACATTTTACTGATTGCTTAATAAAATATTGAAAAATAATTTACCATGTAAGCAATACTGTTTTTAATTAAGATTAATAATTATGAGAACACATATTTTCATAAAGCTGTGCAATAGCTATAGAAATATGTTTAAAATGTTCGCAGCTTAAATTTTTTTAACCAGAATCTTGCTTTAAACTTAGTTTATATTTTACTTTAGTTAATATATATTATTCAATTAAGAATAACCAATACCACTAAATAACATTCATTTCGAACACTTGGAATAAGGTGAGTCCAATAATATTAATATTTAGATAATATTAGCTCCACTTATATATATAATATCAATATTTAGTTTTTATATGGTGTATATAAATTTAATGAGTAATATAATTCCACTAAATAACATGCTATTGTATTCAATGTATCATATGTATAAGATTAATTTTCAAATTTTAAGGAAAAACTGATGTAAATAATTATTTTTAATGTCTATACAAATTCTATCTCTTTTTCGCAATTTATATGTAAAAAAGTTTAGTTGAAATAAACCTGGATCTGAATGATAGCATTGAAATTTAAAAATACTATAAAACAATTGGAAAATTCATATATTTAAAGCAATAAGAAGATAGATTTTACAATATGTTCTTATTGGAAAATCATAAAAGAATTACATATTATTTAAGATACATAAAAATTTTTCCCAGAAAAGGAATATTTTAAAACCTACATATATGTCGCTTCTTCTTTAATTCCATTATTGACTTAATGACAAGGGTTTAGAGAAAAATACAACTTTTTAGCCATAAAACGTTTTTTAAAAATTTCCATATATTTGTAAAAAAACATTGTATTTTGACATTCAACGATATAACATGCTTGAAGTAAAACTGCACACAAACAACCACATATATCGAAATTCCTTCATTTCATAAAACACATATTTTTCCAGGTAAAAAGACTTGAGATTACTTTCAAATAAAATGAAGTCAGGAAATAAATTTCGAAAAATTCAGCAGCAACGGTGTAATTTTTGAACCCGATTTTCTACCATTTTTAGAATGATTAAATCCATAAGTGTAATGTGTGAACATTCTCTCTCTCTCTCTCTCTCTCTTATAGATAAAAAATATTTTTAATTTATGTCTCGGAAAATTCACTTATGGAACTTCAATATGACAAAAAACGAAAAAGTTGTTATCATTGCCTCTTAAGTTGGATTTACTCTCTTCTCTTCAGTATAGATTGCGATATTCATCCTTGATTCGTGTTTGGTGTTATGGATACAATAAAATAGTAAACATAAACTGTAATGCATATAATATTATTAAATATTGATTTTGTTTATGAATAAAAAAATTGAAAATAAATAAAAAGAACAAAATATGTTTAGCGGAAGTTCAGATAAAACCTTCCTTATCATTTATTGCAACTCCTTTTCAATTCCTTTTTGAATGCAATCCTCTATCAACTAATTTAATTTTGTTGTTTCTGATGACACTTGGCAACGTCAAGTTCACCCGTCCGAGACTAGGTGAATGAATTCAGAGAGAGCATCTTCCGTTTTTGAATAAAGCACCCTCATACAAAGGTAGAAGTACGACTTTTGGCTCATCGATGGCAGCACCATCTGAATCTTCCAATTTAGAGATTCAAACAGGGAAGACCCAAAGCCTGGCTCCATCCACCCTCAGAGGTATTAATTTGTAACATATACAGGGAGGACATTGCGACCCGACATATTTTACCTATCCCAATCGCCATTAGTGAACACGACGGATCTTCGGCTAAGCCGGGGTTTGAACTCACCTCCTTTTGGAAACGAGAACGACGCCCTAACCAACCAGACCCCCCACGGCCTCTATTTAATTTTAATTTACTTTAATAGTATTTTTATATACTTGTATAAACATTTAACGTCTTTTTTCCTAATTATTTTTAATATTATGAAATCAGAAACATTTAAAATAATATTGGTAAAATTTGCCAGTTACTTTTCTTTGAAAAATATAATGTGAGAAATATAGTTCCTGTATTTAGAATTATACTATTGTCTAAAAATAATGCTTATAATTTCAAATACTGTTTAAATGGGTAAAATGATATATTATTCACTGAAAGATCCATTGTTCTAATATTCAATTTTTGCTTCTTTATTTTCTGACGAATTGACGTATAGTCTTGATATGATTACATTAAATTTTCTACAAGACATTTGCTAATTTCCTTGTAAAGTACCAAGAAAACCCAATAAAAATTTAAAAAATAATATTAAATATTAAGCTGGCCGGTAAATGATTTTTATTTGCTAAGGAAATAAAAGACTTTTGTTTCTATAATCTAGAAATATTCCATTTATCTCACCCTTTTATTCAAATACCTCTTGTCTTTTTTCGGCTGGCAGCATGATTCGAAGATTATAAAATCTCTGATTATTTCTAGCAAAAACTTTGATTCATTTTATTTTTTAAGTTCTCATTTGAAATCAAATTTTAATTTGAAATAAATTTGAAATAAAGCTTCAAATGATGTTATTAAAGTGACTTGGGTATTTTTAAAGAGGCTGTAAAAGCTTTTAATCTCCACTTGCTGTTACACACACCTTCATAATCTCGTTTATTCTTAATTTGATAATATTGTTCATCTTCAATGCAGAGTTTGCAGAACATATTACAAGCAAACTTTTGAATTTAAATATAAAATAAAATTGAAACATTGCTTCTGTTTCTTTCATACATCACCTGTGCAACAAATATTAATATAATATAAGGAAAATCCAATAGTCCATATTGACTAAATAACAGATAGATTTTATAAATATCAAAAATTATAACATTTGTAATCATGATAAAATTGTGGTGTGAGAGATAGAAATGGATAAGACCTATACATTTCCAGCCAATTAATTTAGCTGCTGAATTCATCCATTTCTTTATTTAGATGACTAAATAATCTTTCTTCATTTTATTCCTCTATTGAAGACATCATTTTATAAACAAAAAACAGAGGAGGTTTAAATCTTCTTCTGTTTCTTGTGCCACTTGGTATTACTGAGAAAATTTAGTTTAAACTATTATTTTCTTTACACGCTAAACACAATTAAATAGATAAAGATTATAAGACTAAAAATATATTATTATTTAGAATTTTAAATAATTGCTTTTATAAATGTGTAAAAAATGAAATTTTTATGCTTCGATATTGCAAATAAAATAACTTGTTGCATTGATTATGGTGAGTTAATATTTTTTGTAAATAATATTTTAACGAATTTCTGAAATTTATACTATATCATAAAAATTATGATAAAGCTTGATATTTTAGTTTCTTGCACGTAGTCTCTCAATTATATCTTAAAGTTGATTAATTCTATATTTTTGCTGTTATTTAAAAACCTGATTTTAAACACATGTGTGTATAAAAGTGTGAACAATAATATAATAATAACTGAAAAATAACTAAAAATATAAGTAAATTATTTAAGAGAATTTTAAGGAAATGCATATTAATGAAAATAAAATATAAATATATTTTGACATAATTCAGTCTCGATGATTATTTGTAATATGAAAATAATTTTACAATATCATCCCTAATTGATAAATAAATCTATATTATTTATTGAATACACTGGAAATTTGCGATGAATTAAAATTACAGAATGGCATTTCGGTGGGAACAGTAAAAATTAGGTTGGAATACATGAAGACGGTTACAAAGGTGATCGAAAAACTTTTACAGTTTATCACAAATTGTCAAATAGAAAAACAGCTACCAGCGTATTTCTTCATGACAACCTTTTTGACTTGTACTACTGTACCATTTTGTGGCAATGGCAGTTAGTTTCAGAACTTCATTTAATTGCTGGATCTGAACAATTGTTTGAAAAAGAATATACCTAAAAAGAGAGTACACCAAAAGAGAATACATCTAAACTCTTTGTGTGATATGTTATTATTCTTTTCTTTTTGTTCTAATTTATCAAATTCATTGATCCTAATCCGAAGACTTGTAACTTTCTTTGATCATGTCTGCAGCTTTCTCTCCTATCATGATCGTAGGAGCGTTGGTGTTACCAGTTGGTATAATAGGCATGATGGAGGCATCCACCACTCTCAATCCATGGATGCCCTTCACTCTGCAAGAAACAGGCTTAGACATTATGAATTGTTGTTTAAAATATATACATCTATATCATTATCATTTCCTCAGACTTAAAAATGCAATTTTTGTGAGAGATAAAACAAGTGCTACACTTTATTAAAACAATACATTGAAAATATCACAACGTGTTCCTGTTTTAATTAGAAACTTAAGATTAACATAAAAGTCAAAATTTACAATAAAAGAACATTTTAATTATTCAAAGCACAATGGAATGTATTTATAATATAATATGGATTTGATTTATTATTCAGTATTTTGAAAGTATCAACACATCTTATAGTTTTAAATAGAAAAATAAGATTAATAAGTCAAAATAAATTTTATAATAAAACATATTTTAATGAAAATAAACAATGATATGTATTCATACACGAAAATTATAATAGTGCTTCAGTTTATTAAAAATAATATTTAAATTTATATAAAAAATTCAAAATTTAATGAAAATATATTTACTACATTAAATACTATTTAGTGTCATTATATATCTCATAAAAATAATGCATTTCGTTAAAATTGCGATGAATAATAAACTTTAATAAAAATGATATTTGGAGAAAATTACGTCGGTTTCTTTCTTAGTCTAAGAATAAACTTTTTACATGAGATTCTTATATATATATATTCTATAAAAATCTATCAATCTTATATCTGTAATCTATATTTAAATTATTTTGAGGTGGTAATTATGACTTTATTTCAGAGGAAAATAGAATTTAGGAAAATTAGTGAATCATGCATGGAAAAAAATATCCTTGTAATACCAATTATGAATCTGTATTTTGTACCTTAATTGTGGATCTACAACTGTTGTTGGATCTGATGGAGCACCCATTTTGCATGTGCCGACTGGATGGAACAAAGTCAACGTAAAAGAGCGAATCACACATTCTATATAGTCATCGCTCCATATTTCGTACTGCTTACAAGTAGGAAATTTGGTCGTAAACAGACTAGCTTTGATGTTCTTGAATGGTGGCTGTTCTGCAAATTTGATCGCAATTTTGCTTCCTAAAATAAAAGTCTCTTTTATTTAACGATGAAAGTTATAAAATGTCTGCGCCTTGTGCAAAAAAGTGTTAATTATTATAAAAATTTCAATTATATTATTTCCAAGGAATATTATTAATTAATTATTTATTAATTAGATTATTAATTAATATTAATCATTTATTGGTGTTCATAAATTTATTAATAAATTTATGAACACCAATAATTATTCATTTATAAGCTTAGTCATCCCGTATTGAACAATAATCCTACCATATTTCCTTTTAGAGGTAGAAGGATGTTATGAACAAATACTAAAATTTCTTTATCGATCACACAACATTTCATAATTTAATGCTTTTAACAAAAGATTTACAATGTTTGATATGCCATTAAGTATAAATTTCAAAATCCTCAGCATAAAATCATAATATCATTAAAATAAAACATTGCTTAGAAGTTAAGACTTGGTTGAATATATCATGATTCCATCATCTGCTGAATAATGAAACAGAATTTGTATTTTTCTTTTTCATATTCGTTTGGAAGAGTGAATGACTACAAAATTTCAGGTTAAATGTAAATATTTTGCGAAAGCCTTTTAGAATGCAATAAATCTTCAATATTTTAAAATATAACTCACCTGTAAGATATTTATAATGTTTTGCCACACTGAGAAGTGTGCATTTTCAAGTACAGTGAAGACGAAAAAAGATTTATGATGTATATGAAAACAATTTCTGGTATTTATTGATAGTTTTTTACTTATTGTAGACAGAGATATATAGCAAGCATGGATAAATTTGATAAGGAATTTATGAGGGGTATATTGTCCAAGACTCATGTTACTAATTTCATTTGAAATGCTTAATTGATCAAAAATATTGTTCATAATCGTTTCAAAAATATTGTTCACTAGCTGTACCCGCCCGGCGTTGCCCGTGCATTTAGAAAAGGCAGATAAGTGAATAGCGCAGGAATAGTAGTGTAGGACATGTAGACAGTCTCTCTCTCTCCCCCCCCTACACACAACATTCCCCGTCGATAAAAAGGAACAATATATCCTAACCATGAGCCATCTGTTAAAAAATTAGTTTAAATGAGAACAGACCTCATATTAGCACATGCTAGGAAACCGTAGTCATGTGGTTATAATCATTGGTCTGAAGTTTAAAGAAAAGTAAAACATAAAAAATTCAAAATCAAAGATAGGAAAGAGTTGAAAGGGAAAGATAGAGAGTACAGTACAGAAAAAATAAAAAGTAACGAAAACATGGATGAAATAAAACATCCTGCTTACAGGAAATTTGGAGTTGAGAACCAATTAAATTTTTAATTTAAGTGTAAGTTAAACTTAGATGACAATGAATTAGAAGAGGAGAGTGTTTGTGTATGTTTGTGGAGCTCGGTCTGGGGTCGCAAGGGACCCTTACCGATTAATGTCTGTTGGTACTGTAGCACTGGGAAGCAGCACCATTCGGATTATTGCTCATGCTCTCAAGAGAGCACTAAACAATAACATCATCATTTAAAGCATGACAGTCAGAGTTAGTTTGGGAGAGTGGCAATAATTTTTCTTTAGATTGTCCTTTTCGTTAGAGAGCCTCGGGATAAACTATATTTAATGTTCTTCCATTCGGAGCTAAGATGTGTAGATTATCGACATTACCAACTCTTGAACAACCCACGTACAGTTGACCATGGGAGAAACACGGCTTACGGAGGTCGAGCCCTACAACTTTGAGAGATTGTCCTTGTGCCTTATTAATGCTCATCGCGAAACTCAAACGAACAGGGAATTGTAGACGCTTAAACTGAAACGGGAGATCGGAAGGGATTATAGGAATTCTTGAAATAAACACATCTTCGCCTGCAGCATGTCCGGTCATGATGGTGGCTTCTATAATATTTGGCATCAGTTTCTTGATAGAAAGTCTTGTTCCATTGCAAAGTGCAGGCGGATCCAGATTCCTGAGGAGAATTATCGGTGCTCCAACCTTCAAGTCCAATATGTGGGAGGGTACTCCAGGTGGCTCTAATTTGTTGAGAAACTCTGTCGTATAGTTGACAGCCTCGTCAATATTGCATGTCGTGTCTATAGATTTGTAAATATGAAGAGTTCCGGGTAAGTTCTGTAAAAGTTGCTTGTTGATAACACTGACGGCTTCGTTTGTTGGGGCAAGAATTGCTCTTTCGCACAGCCATGCGTGATCAGTGAAGTGGTGAATCACATTCGGAAACACAGCCTCTTTCAGTTCTTCTTCAGTAGTCACAATCCTTCCAATGCCTTGCATCGCTACATATCCATCTTCATTTTCTGAAGTAAGGGTTCCATTTCCTAGTTTCAGTAGATTATCTGCAAACTGCTGGGCAGAGGGATCACCGTTGAGATGAACTCGCATGTTAGTCGATAATCCAAGTGTTTGAATGCCATTCCAGATGTAAGAATATTTTATGCAGGCCTGCATTTCATCTGCCCTCGTTCCACGTGGAATAACTGGTAGCGTCTGTCGAAAATCGCCTGCCAAAACCATTACGACGCCTCCCATTCTGTCATTGTTCCATCTGAGGTCTTTCATGGTGACATCTAATGCTTCGAATGCGGCTTTGTGGGACATGGTACACTCGTCCCAAACGATGAGCTTGCAATCCTGTAGAACCTTTGCCTTTCCTGAATTCCTTGGGATGTTACACGTTGGAGTCTCTGTGCTTGTCAGATTTAAAGGTAACTTGAACGCCGAGTGAGCAGTCCTACCACCTGTCAAGAGTGTAGCAGCAATGCCGGATGAAGCGACAGCCAGGGCAATCTCATTTCTGTGCCGCACCTTTGCCAAAATAAGGTTGATAAGAAACGTCTTCCCGGTTCCGCCTGGAGCATCCAAAAAGAATATACCCCCTTGCCTATCAAAAACTGCTCTGGTAATCTTGTCAAAGGCTTCTTTTTGGTCTTGGACCAATTTAGGCTCATTCTCCTGTATATAAGCTGCGAGCACATCCATGTTATAACTTCGTTCTCTAATTACTTCACTGGAGATGGCAGAATCGCTGTTTCTGTTAGGTTGGGGAAGTCCAAAGCTTTTCAGGTTCAATCCTCCTAGAGATATTATCTTGTTCTCAATGTAGATTAGGGCTCTGTTAAAGATGTCGTCATTGTAGTCCAGGTCCATATTCTGCTGCTGGATCCTTGCTTGATGCAGTATGTCTTCAGACAGGTTCTCCCTGTGGTTCATCCATAACTGTTCAGGGCCCGACATGGAGCACGTTTGAAGCATTACAGCAAACAGATTACGCATCATCTTGGGTGATCGAGATGCAGCTGCTTCTTCTAACGCCGTGTTCCAGTGTTCGTCATTCTCCAGAAGTCCTTGAAGTTGGCAGGCCTCTTTGAAAGTGTTGCAGACTCTTCCTTGAACGGTTCTCAAATCCGTGAATGATGTTGGGCCTCTAACTTCATGTAGTAATAGGCGAAGGTGGAAGCATTCGGAGTTGTTGGGATGGACGGTGTAGACACGGCCAAGGGCATCAGTAGACCTGATTCCTGTTTCTTCTGGAACAATTTGTCCTTGTTTACGGCGGTTCCAACTCTTGTTCATGCTGTTCCATGTGTAGTACTTTGGAATTTGGTTGTAAAGTAAATTGCGAGCAAAGTTATCTTGGGTGCACAGCTTGAAGAAAGATGTGAGCGTTGTTTCCTGGGGTGCCTGGACCCGTTCAGCAGCATTTTCTTCAGTGAAGTACACTCTCTGGCCATTTTCAAGGTGGACGCTTAGATGAACGACTGTGGGATGACGTTCGTGGATTGGAAAGTTGAGTATTCTCCACACTGCTTCATTGCTGCTAATGTATCTTCCCATCTCATATTGATGAATTTCATTCAGTTCATTGGCTCCACTGGTGACATCAAATACAGCCATGTCGGATCCTTTATTGACATACTTGCATACATACTTTATGGACTTGACAGAATTGCAGTACTCAACGTTGATATGTGCGTTAAAAATTTTGGATAGTAGTGGACAGTAAGGAACGATCCAGGCATTGTCCACCGAAACTTCTGATCCTCGTAGATTGATGCTTGCTGTAAAACCTCCATCTGCAGGGCTTCTACGACGATACAGTGGATATCCGTCTTGTCCCGTCTGCGTCTCTTTCAAGAACTGGCGAGGGTATCGCTTCGTGCAGACTCCATCCTTCATACAAACAGAGCGGGGATTTATGCGTCCGCAGGGGCCATGCACCATTTGTTTCGTGACCGTGGTAAAGAGGTCTGGGTCTTCTTCTGGATCCGGGATTTCTGCGCTGATGAAATCATCGACCCTATGGACGTGCAAGGTGTCTTTCAGCCAAACCAGAATGTGGGCGTGAGGAAGTCCTCTCTTCTGCCACTCTATCGTGTACATGTAACATCGAGTATCACCAAAAATCTTCGCCTTTGTGATAAGACTGATGAGTGCCTTTTGCTTGAGATGAAAGACTCTTGCCAACAAATCATGGCGATCCTGGGGCTTTTGTCCATCGAAAAGTTCTTCTTGTATCTCTTTCCAGTTGGGGTTGCAGGTGAAGGTGATGAAAAGGTCCGGTCTACCGTAGTTTCGCACATAGGTCATCGCATCTTGGGTCCTTTCGTGCATGTACCTGGGCCCCCCTGTAAAGCTGGACGGTAAAATAACTAACTGTCCCATGTCAGCAACATTTCCATCATTCATAACGGCATCCCTCAAATGGGCATATTGTTCCACTCTCAACGTCTTCTGGTTCAATCGAATGTATCGCAGCCTTTCGGATTCAATCTTGGCATACATGTCCACAATAAACTGATGAAACAGGTCTTTGCTTCGCAGTAAAATGTTGAATGTTGAGGAG
This sequence comes from Latrodectus geometricus, assembly GCA_026290005.1. Classification (NCBI taxonomy): domain Eukaryota; kingdom Metazoa; phylum Arthropoda; class Arachnida; order Araneae; family Theridiidae; genus Latrodectus; species Latrodectus geometricus. The sequence goes on from JAPDSC010112776.1 coordinate 72,826, forward strand.
CGCATCATGATCCTGTAAGCGTAAAAGTCCATTGCAGAAATCTTCTTTGTTTGTGGCATTCCCGTAGTTGGATTTGTTTGGCGCAAATCAAAATGATAACCATCTTCCCCCTGCCAAAAGAGAAGTGGGTACTGTAGTGCATCGTAAGACCTGTGGGTATCGGCAATTCTTCTGATGGTGCCACTCCTTTCTTCTAAAACTATGTCTCTTGCCCCATGCTGTTCTCCAACCATTATTACAGCCACTTCTGATGATGTCGGAGCGTTGAACCGCCTTTCATGCTCACCGCGTGGGGTTTTGTCGGCTAAAATAAGGAGTTTTAATTTAGGACTGATCTTTTCCATGGCCGATTTGAAGCTTTGGACGTAGGAGTTTTCATGATGAAGCATATATTGCAACTGAAGTACTATGTCCTCTCTGGTTTCTGGAACATTCCTACAACGTTTCTGCGCCTGTTCTGTTCTGTTGGCAACGAAATAAACTTGCATAAATTTGGGCTCTTCATTTGGTAGGGGATGTAGACTGCCAATGCGATGATAAACTTGACCCTGAACTTTAAATGTTGGCATGTATCCAGGCTCTCTAATTTCTTTTGTTGTGCCGAAAGAGGTCATTTGGAAACAGGAATTGTAGCGTCTGATATTAGCTTGGAAGTGTTTGTCCTGTGAAGACTGGCCAATGAGGAAAGTGCGTAGGGGCTCAGGAGGATCTATTAACGGTGATAATCGAACTTTTCCTCCACTGCAGCACATACCTGGGGCTTCACCTTTCCATTTCTTCGCCTCACAGTGTTGGCAAGTTTGCGACATTGAGCCGATGAGACACGAAGGATGAGTAGCATAATCAGATGATGGTTCATAATCGAATGCCGCATTTTCTAAATGCCTCCAGAGACGCATTCGAGCAGTAGTTGTTGCAATTGTAACTCTCTGCAGTCTTGAGTTTCTCTCTGGGGTGTTTTCTTCTTCTCTTCTTCTTTGATTAATTTCTCTCACCTGTTGCTGTCTTGAGTTTCTTTCTGGGGTGGTTTCTTCTTCTCTCCTTCTCCGACTTCTTTCTGCGTCCTCTCGCTGCCTTGATTCTCTTTCTGGGGTGGTTTCTTCTTCTCTCCTTCTTCGACTTCTTTCTGTGTCATGTCGCTGCCTTGCTTCTCTTTCTGGAGTGGTTTGTTCTTGTCTCCTTCTTCGACTTCTTTCTGCATCCTGTCGTTGTCTTGATTCTCTTTCTGGGGTGGTTTCTTCTTGTCTCCTTCTTCGACTTCTTTCTCTCTCTTGTCGCTTTTTATTTTCCAAGCATTTCTTTTTTCGAGGGGGCTGCGGCATATTTCTTCTAAAATCTGAAAAGCAAAAGGTAAGCAACCAACAGAAGAATGATTACACAAACTGAAGAAAACGCTACAATAAAGAAATCAATTGTTATAATCGAACGTTATTTGAAAATAAATAATAGCAACACGATCAGTGAGTCAAAAAACCATGATTAATATTTATTAAGAAACAAAAAGTTTATAAAATGCAATTCTGAAAAAAAAAAAAGAAATTAATGTGTCATGAAAACAGCAAACTAAAGCTACAAAAAAAAAAAATGAATTGTAATTAATCGATTTAATGTATCGTTAAAACAGCAAACTAACGTTAGAATAAAGAAATCAAATGTTACAATCGAACGTTATTTGAAAACAAATAATAATATCAGTGAGTCAAAAAAACTGCGATTAATATTAATTAAGAAGCAAAAAAAGGAAGAACAAAAAGTTTATAAAAAAAATGCTAATTAAGAAACAAAAACTTTATAAAAAATGCAATTCTGAAAAAAAAAAAATTTAATGTGTCATCATAACAGCAAGCTAAAGCTACAAAAAAGAAATGAATTGTTATGAATCGATTTAATAAGTTGAAAATAAATGATAGCAACAAATCACAATAATGGCAACACCATAATGCAAATTAAGAAACAAAAACTGAAGAACAAAAACTTTATAAAAAATAAAAAAAAACCGTCTGATTTTTTTTCCCCAACGGATATATGAATTCGAAAGTTGCTGTTATCTCAGAAGATATTGAAATTAAGAAAAAGCCGTAAGCGAAAAAGATGTTTATTTTTTAAAGCTCTTTCCAATGATATAACATTTGTGTCAGTACAATAAAAAAAAAAAAAAAAAACGGAAAATTTTCCAAAAGATGGTCGCCAGCATTGTTTCTGAAAAGGAACTGGTACAACCCCTGAATCAGCTATCGGCGAGTAGCGATCTCGAGAAGAAGTTTTATAAATAATTTTTTTAAAATTTTTCTAATTCAAAAATCGAAAATCGGGCTTCGAGGTCTGGTGGCCAGCCCCATCTTAGCGAGAAAAAAAGGCGCCAAAAACAGGTATTTTGCTTGGCGAGAAAAAAAGTCGCCAAATATCTGATTTGGGGGGAGTATATCAAAGTAGTTCCCATTGCAAAAATTAAGAAAAACAATAAAATCTCTTGGCTCAGATTTACTGTACGGTCGCTCTTGGCGTGATTTTCCAAAGTTGGCGATAAATAACATTTTCTGACAATCCAACCAATTCTGATTAATCGCAGATGAAGGATTCCTGCCAATAAAAAATGGGAGATTTTGACAAACTGGGAACCAACCAATGAAAAATGGAATATTTTACTTATTTTCATACTTCACTTGTGCAGATTGGCGAGGTTGGCAAGATTTTTGGCGATTTTTTAAAAAATCGCCAAGAGCGACCGTACAGTAAATTTTTACCAATCTCTTTTTTTTTTCCCCCCTTTGGTTGCTATGTTAAACCGTGTCCGTTGCGATGGCTTACATGGTATTTATTTTGATAAATCAAATCGAATCGACAAATTTGAAGTCTTCGGCATTTGTAATTCGAATGTTGAGTATAATACTTCACTTATTGTGGTTTTGGTGATAGAAAGATTTCAGATTTTCGTTTTTCATTTTTATTCTAATTCAAATAAAAAAAAGTTTGATTCCTTGTAGATTTTCTTAATAACTTTGCTTAAGGAATCAAGTATTTTTGTTCATTTTCTATATTTATTTAGTTTAATGATTTTAATTAGAAATATTTTATATAAATTAAAATTAGATGTAAGTTTGATTTCCTAACGATTTCTTATTAAAAAGTTTAAGTGTATCTAATAAATTCTTCAAAGTTTTTATTTGCTTTCAAGAATTTGAGAAAACTTGAATGATAAATAAACTGCTATTCGTTTGTGCTAAAATGAATAATAATTAGAATTTCCTGAAGAATGTATTGAGTCAATAATATAGTATGAAAATGGGTACTTCTTCATTTCACCGGTGCAAGTTATAAAGTCGCCAAATGGCATTACTATGCGTAACAAAAAATCACAAAATTTCTGCTTTTTCCATCATTAACTTTCTGTTTTTTCCAAACATTTTAAATAAAAAAAAATATTTTTACAAAATAAAATTTTCAATTAACATTAAATGAATTAAATTAATGGTACAATCCTAGGAGACAGGATTCAATTTGTCACCAAAGGTCCCATACCTTTGGTGACAAACGGGAAAAAAAAGCGTCCAGGCAGAACGAAATGGCAAAATAAGAATTCTAGAAATCGTTACGTTTATCGTATCTAGTGTACCAAAGTAGGATTACCAAGAATGACAAAATTTATAACCAACTAAAATTATTCATGCCAAGGACCTAAAGCACATTTTAACCTAAGATTCAAAACACTGATGACAATTTTTCGACATAATGCAAATGAATATCTAGATCCGTTGTAGAAAAAGTCCTTAATAGGTGAAAATGCGCTTTAGGTCCCCTACTTGGCGCGTTTTCAAAATCGCCGATGCCATGGCGAAATTTCTACGGCTATTTCAAAGTGAAACTTAATTAGCGACCAATGAAAAGACTAAAACAAAAGGATAATTAATGAGCACGAGTGAAAAAGCGCATCAAATTCGCGAGTTGGTGAAGTAGGGGAACTAAAGTGCAATTTAACCAACAAAAGAATATGGAATTAATTTTATAATACACACATACACAATCAGCCAGTTTAACAATATAAAATTCCAAACACGAAAAACAAAAAGCATCATACTTATAACTTAAAAGGGATAAAAAGAAATTATTGGCTGTATCCCAGTGTACGGTACGCTATTTTTATACAATTAATATAATTATAGAATATACAATTAATATCATTATATAATATAAAATTATATTATTTTATACAAATAATATAATTTTATACATTATTATATACAATTAATTATAATTGTATATATGATTACCGTTGTATATATGCGTACCGTATAAGGAGCGTACCGTTCACTGGGAATTAACCGAAATTATTAAAGGCGGAAAAAATTATAAGGGTAAGTAAAGTCCAAATTTTAAAATGCAAAATTAAGATTTCATCTTGATTATTATAAGTTATTCTCTAAAACATAAATAATAACATTTTATCACTCACTCATAATTTTGGCTTCATTTTTTTTTTTTTTATTCTTCCATAAAAGCTGATCCTCTACTTTGTAGGTGGAGTTTTTTCTTCCCCAGGTTTCTTTTCTCCTGGTTTTCCTCCTTTATCATCAGGCTGTCCGGGTTTTTTCTCACCAGGTTTCTCTTCAGGCTTTTTAGGATCCATTTCTTCTCCCACGGGAATTAAATATTCAAATGAAAATATGTGATGAATTTTTTGCTTTAAGTAAACTATACAGTAACGCAGCTTATCAAATCAAAATTAGAATGTGAAATTCTGCAAATTGTCTCACTTCACTCGCGTATCATATCCACGTAGCACCTTCTCACGTGGATGTTCAAACCAGCCTTTACAGTTTTAAATAACTGTAACAATTTTTACTTCTGGAAACGTCTAGAAATTTCTGTAAAGTTTGGAATAGAGGGCGCTAGTTTCTCAGTTAATAGGAAAATGGTTCCTATCATAACTTACCGCTGTTGTACTTCTTACATGTTTATATTATTGCAGACTAATACAATAATATTCCATGTTTCAAAATTTATGTCGGATTTAATATTGATAGCAATCAAAACATAAATTTATATTCAATGAAACTTACTACGTTATAGATCAACTTCGATTCAAATTAAAGTTATTTCATATTGTAAGTGCGAATGATGAAAACTTTCCGAATTTCAGTAAAAGAAATCATTATAATCATAGAGGTTGCCTTTGACTAAATTTTTAGTCAAAAAGGGAATAGTTATCCGAATTCAGCGACATTAAATGAATGAAACTTTTATTTCTTTTTTTCCAGTTAATAACAATCATGTAAAAATAGGGGAAATGGCGGCATTTTTAAACAACCAAGCTAACAACATTCAAATTCGGAATATACTTTATGGTGCCTCTTTGATTCTCGCAAAGTTGTAATCGCGATTGATCGCCAAGCCGGGCAAACCCCAATCATATTCCGATAGCAACAGGGGAATTCATTGTCTGTGCCAACAAAAATCGCCAATAAAAACGATAGCCAAACAAAAATCGCCATGTTTGCCAAGGGGCCACCTTAAAGTATAGTTTTACCATAATTTGACATTGGTAACGAACAAATTTCAAATGGACAGACAGACAGACACATTACACTTGCTTTTATTATCTATCTATAACCCCGGAATCAGCTATTGGCGAGCAGCGATCTGGAGAAG
>JAPDSC010112778.1:0-11606 GCA_026290005.1 Latrodectus geometricus
ACACTGTGCAGCTTCACTTTTGTGTGTCACCATATTCTTAAAGTGTGCTGCAAATTTTAGAAATGTATATTGTAAATATTGTAATGCTTTTTTATTACAAATAAGGTTTATTTAAACCAAGAAAAAGTACACTATAAAAGAAAACCTGTTTTTACAATTAAGTACTATTATTATTATTATTTTTTTTTTGCAGTTAAAAACTATGTGATGAAATTTCAAGTGTTTCCAATATCTACAGTAACAATTTTCTACACCTTATTTGTTTCAGATTTGCAGTATCAATCTACATAAAAACGAAAAAATGATTGAGATTGCTAAATGTAGAAGACGACAGAGAGTAGCATAGTCATTTTTACGACCCATTATAAAAGAAAGGAGAAAAAAACATCAAATTCAAATTTCTCATTAAAAGTACCCTTATTATTTATTACTCTGTAATTAATCCCTTCCTAAACATACTGTTGTTTTATTAGTACATATTATATTATTTTATTTTAATATCAAAATTATTATCATAAACTATTTTACATAGTGCATTAATAAGTAAATAAACATATAAATTTATATTTTTCATTGTATGCCACCAAATTTTAAAATCGTTAAAAATGCACCACAAAAAAAAAAAAAAAAAAAAAAAAAAAAAATTAGAATATAGGTTGTTTAAACTATTAAATTTCTAAGTGAATTATAGTTTATCTTTTAAGTTAATTAAAAATGAATATATTCTAAATTTATGTCATCCAATTATTGATTTCAAATTATTAAGTTCGCTCAGAAAACAATTTAAAATTACAATCAGTGAAAACATACGCTGCCCACCCTGTCTAGTGGTTACGTGTTTGACTGCGGATTGGGAGGTCCTGGGTTTGAATCCGGTGCGGACAGGGGGATGAACTTTCTCTCTCCTGTCTTTGTCCCTTCCTTGTATGAATGGTTGTCTACCCTATAAACGGATACCTATGGCATGTGCGTACAGAGGAAGTCGGACTCCACACCAATTTAAGGTTTAGTTGAAAAAAGTGGAGCACCCTATACTGCCAGCCCGGGTGGCACTCAGAGGGGGGGGGGACTTGCTTCTAGCTTTCGCACAGCAGCTTATATCATTCCACCTTTTTTTTAAAAAAAAAAAAACAATGTCTGATCTCATTTTTCGGACTCCGCAGCGCCATCTTGCGATGGTCGGAATCATTATAGAAGTAAAGCTAAACAAAAGATTTTATTTATACACGGATAATGACTTAATTGAATGGTATGTAAGATAATTGAAATAAAGGGTTTAAAATATTTCCATCTGCGTGTTTAAAACAACGTGACATTATTTTCGGAAAAAACGTTTTGTTAATAAATGCATCCATCGTAACAGGTGTGTCACAAATAATAAATGATTTACGAGGCCATATCTAACAGCTTTCAAATTATTTGTCCTAAAAACGTTACATATTTATGTATGCATATCATAAAAAAAATCTGGAAACAACCATGTGACTTATCTGCAATGTGAAAAGAAATTATTATAACAAAACATTGAAATAGCGATCTTAATAGGAAAAAACAATATATATGATCTCAGAATATTCTCGGAAATACTTTGTTTTATTTTTTTCATTTCAAAATAAAATCGTGGGAACTATGTACTTGCGGTTTCTGGAAAAAAAAAAAAATTTTTTTTTTGCATTATTTAATGAAGAGAGAATTGTGAAAAATTCTGAATTAAATCATTTAATAAATATTTCCTTATGATGCCAAAGAATCACGAATAAAAATATTGTAAGGAAAAAAATCAAGAATTATGAACTATCAATTGGCAACATAAATATGCATATTTTTTAAATAATTTTCTATTCATTTTAAGGTATTATTTCTGAGGAATAAGGAAATGAGATTTGATTGAAAATTATTAAAATTTTATATATTAGTTATTAAATTTACACATTTATGTTCCGATTGTTTTATTTAGTTTGAAAAAGTGTTCATATGTATAGTTTGACGAGCCAGTTATAGATGCCCTATATAAATAAATTTTTTAATATTTATTTTATGTTAATTCTGTTTAAACTGCAAATTATATAGTTAGAAATATCATAATGCGAAATAAATAAATGCAAAATTTGCAGTTTAAACAGAATTAACATAAAATAAATATTCGAAAATTTTTTAATATATGGAACAAATATGAATAATAAAATATCGCTTAGTATTTGGAACCAATATAAGTACAATAAAAAGTTAAATAAGATTATTTAAATAAAAAGATAGAGCATATAACTAGAATACAAAATGAAATTTACTAATAATTATACTGATCAAAAGGAAAAAATAATATCTGAACAATTGCTTAACAAGCCACTTTGTATACTGGTTATATATTCACACACACAATTTTTTTGGTATATTTAAACACTCTTATATAATTATATAACTTTATCTATATTTGTTCCAAATATTAAACAATTTTCGAAATATGTATATAATTTTTATTTTAAAAAGTTAGCTAAATTACTGCATTTAATGCAATTATCCATTTCTTTAAAAACATTTACTTTTATTTATTTCGAACCTTATTTGAAGAGGTTTTGTTTTTTTTTTAAAAAAAAATACGCATTGAGACATGACATCTTGACATATCTATACAAATCTAAAGCAATTTTTTTTAAAAAAAATTTATTAAAGAATTGAGAATATAATAAAATGGGACTGTCAGAAACATGTCAATTAATTCTTTAAAATAATCTTACCTCCTTTTATACAAGAAATGGTTGAAATAATTAATTGCTGCAATTTAAAAGAAAATATTAAGAAATTAAAAGCAATTTCGTCGTTATGATTAGCCTCCAAAACACACTGTTTTTGACAACTTAATGAGAGTAATTTATATAGTTTAAATCTTTAAAAGGGTATATTCCATAAAAATTTTGGATTTATTTATATTTTACTAACTTCTTTCGGTTTTTCGTTCAATAATTAAAATTCATGTCAGTTGAATTTCTGTTTTTAAGAGACAGGTGAAAAATTACTTCTGTTCTTTTAAGTAACTTAATATTATTTAAAGCTTTTTATTAATTTTTAAACTTACTTTTACTAGTTTAAAAGTTAATTTCTAGCAATTCGATTCATAAATTGTTAAATACAGTAACGAAGACTGCTAAGATTATCTATATTTCATTCATTTATTCTCACATGAAGTTAATATAATTTGTATAGAATGGTAAATATTTTATCATTGTTTTATTATAATAAAATGAAAGATGCTAACATGCAATATTCAAGTGCTCCATATTTTAAGCAAATTATTTTATTGTGAAATTTATTTTAATCAAATTAATTTATTTTAAAATCATATTACCATAAAACTGAGAAAAAATGTTAAACTAATTAATTATGCCTTTTCCTATAAATTAATTATAAAATAAACTCACAAGGACCAAATAAGTTCATAGCGGTACACTTTTTTTCCAATTGAGCTGTATTTACTTTGAAACGAATACAATATCACTTCACCATCATTGTAAAGGGACGAATAATATAATTTTCAACCGTAACTCTCTGTAACGGGAGATGTGGTGACTGGTACTATAGATATATTCAACTTACATAGGCTGTGTTAAAAAATGTTTGCGGAATGAGCAAATGTCGCAACTATTTCCGGATCTTGAGCCAGCTACTACACATTTCTCAATCAAGCTACGATGACATCAAATATTAACCAACATGTAAAAATGGTTTTTATACTAAGTTTAAATTCTTTGATGCCTGTTAGCGATACATTTAGTTTCTTTCATTCATCAAGAGTGCTTGGAAAGAACTTGTTAAGCAAGATGCTCCCGGAAGTATGGTAAGTATATGTATAGGCAATTACATTGGATGGAAATACGCTGGTTTCTAAAATTTAAAAAAACAAATTGTTTTTCGAAGATCATTATAAAAAAATGACACTAACACTGAAATTTATAGTTTATATAAATGTTAAAAAAACTTTTTTATATTTATGCGAAAACGCCAACTATCATTATTTTATTGAAAAGAATAGTTTTATAATAAATTACGGACTGAGAAATCATTTTAAATCAAACACTTGGGCATAAAAACCAAAACTAATCCTTATAAAACTTTAGTAAGACCAATAATTATGTATGGAAGTGAGTGTTGGGCTATGAACAAATCCGAAAAAAAATAAGTAATTAATATTTGAACGAAAAATACCAAGAAAGATATTTGGAGCGGTTGAAGAAAACGGAGTATGGAGAATCCGAATTCGAAGAGCTAAATATTGTGATATCTTTTAAGATCTATCAGTTAAGATGGTTGGGACAATAATATAAACCCCCCCCCCACAAAAGAAAGTTAGATTTCAAAAAGTTGATGGAAAAAGGAAAATGGGTAGACCTAACACCAGATGGATTGATGCGGTGGAGAAAACGCTGAATGTGAAATTGGGGACTACCGATGGAGAAATTTGAATATATACAAACATCAGGCTTTTGTGATTATGTAACTTTGATGATTTTCAAAAAATGTTTTGTTAGCAGATTCGTTGACAATAGTCAGTGGGACCTCGCAATGTCTGAGAGAATTGTCCGATTCGTTAAGGTGGCAGGTAGTTGGAAGGATAGAAATGGGGTTTTCCTAAGATGAGGCGCTTTAATATGTCTAGCAGCGTGGTCAACGTCTCTAGAATCAATATCAAACCGAGCTTCTGTGACTAGAAGACATGTTCCAGGCAGAACTTGTGCTACAATACCTGAAGAAGACCGTTTTATAGCTCCTTCAAGCCTAAGTAGAAGAAGCATTACCATGCCGCAACTTTTTGCAGACCAATCTGTAGCATCAGGGAGAAGAAGATATTCCAGCAACATGCGTAAGCGGTTTATGCAAGGCTACCAGTTATTTGCATCTCCCACACCGGACGACAGAGAAAGGCTAGCTTATCTCTAAAAGATAACACGTTTCCTGAGCCAAACAATGATAGGCTTCTGTACCTTTTACAGATGAGTCATGATTGACACGGGAGAGTGATTTAAGGCGTGTGCTGTTCTAGAAGGAACAAAGCATCCACAGTACTCCATTTTAGTTCCTTAAAGTGTAGGGCAAATCTTGTTAAAATAAATAGAAGAATTCTTCAGATGTGAAATTTAATCTCCGTATAGCAAGACATATCATTAGAGACAAGACATAACATCAAATGAGTTGCGCAGAAGGTATAAAAATTGGAAACCATCTGCCATGGAATTACCTTTTTACTTCCATGTAGCTTTGCATGCACTGTGGAAGTTTTTCATTAACTTTACTTATATATATATATATATATATATATATATTAGTTTGGGGAAAAAGTAATCCATTATTTTTTCAGTAGGCGTCTGAAGTGATCGATATCTGGTGAGGTATCTATCAAACAATTTGAGATTTATGCTCGTTTAAAAGGTGACATTTGACTTTAAAATATTTATTCTCTTGCGGTTATTTGTTTGATTAATTCAATTATGAGTACAAGTTTTAAAAATAGAAGACAAAAACAGAAAATTCGATAGATTTTAGTTTTTCTTTTATGATGGCGAAAATGCTAGACAGGTGGCCAAAATTGTGAAAGGTGTTTATCGTCCTATAGAAGACTGTAACAACGAATTTACGTACAGCTTTGGTTTCGTCGATTCTGTTCGGGTATTTTAGGTGTTAAAGATGCACCTCGCATATGGATATAGATTCGTCGAGAATATTTACAAAAATTATCGAAGTTGACCGCATGTCAGCAGTCATCTTCGTGCAAGACCTAAAAATCTACATGCAAACTGTTTTAAAACTTTTTACAAAGCGCATCCGAAAGAAGTTACATAAAGTTCACTTAAAAATAATGGATTTCTTTTCCCCCAAACTAATATATATTTAAACATGAAGAATTAATAACAGAGGATGTGCAATTTTGTTTCTAAATGAAATTCGCTGTTAAAAATAAATGACGAATAAAACAAGTTCAAGTACATTTAAAGTTAAATAAAAATTAGGCATACCTAAGGCATTCTTCGAATATCCAAAAAGAGAGGATGTTCGTTTTCAAGGTACTAAACAAACTTTCCCTAATGCATACTCTTTGTTCCTCCCTTAGAGTGATTGGAGAAGCGGGCATTTAAGTGCAGTTCAAAAGTATGAGAAAATTATAAATCTTACTGCATTCAATGAGAGATTTTGGGGTTACCAGAAATAAGTAATCAAATAATATAAATAAATAGAATTAGGTAGTCTAACTATGTAGTATATGATAACACCCTAAACTAACAATTAAGTATACGAAATAACAATTACGATTTTTGCATGGGGCAAGAAATTTCTTTGTTATTAAATGGTGTTGGGTTTTATACCTGACCCAGAAAATAGCATCCTGCTGAGAGGGCCTATATTTAAGAAATACATAGGATCTAATGAATCTTTGCTTGCGGGACGTGGTATTCAAAAGAGGGTGCCTGATTGGGTGAAAATCATCTGATATTGGTTTACTAAACTAATGAGTCCTTCAAACTTGCAAAAGCAGCAAACAGCATCTAGGGATTTCGTTCGTCAAAAATAAGCAGCCAAAAATGTATGTTAAGAATTTAATAAGAAATTTCAAATTCACAATCTGGAAAACCAGTGAATATTTTTGTATTTTAAAGGGAATTGTGAAATTAGAATCGAAAAACGGTTTAATACTATTTTTCTTCCAAATAAAATATGATATTATGAAGATAAAGAAATTTATACTTTGGCAAACTAAATTCAACAAATATTAAGCAATATAAAAAAAAGCGTTTCATATAATGAAATGTAGTTCAATTCTAAAACTGAACTGGCCTTCTGTTCAACAGTTCGTGACTTCGATTCTCACCTCGGACGAGCATTTCATATTGGTCCTAGTCTGGTTAACATGTAGAAAAAATAATCGTTGAGTGCCAAGAAAGTAATATGCTCATATGGGATTTTATCTCAAGTGAAAATAACACCCACTTTTGACGTAACAAAATTATTTAATTTTTTCAGTTATCATTCATTAATGTGAATAACTTAACTTTCTGATTGCGTATTTTTTTTATCGAAATAGCTTAAAAAATTGGGCATTTCAGTTTTTATTACATATTTCAAATACATATATATATATGGAATGGAAGACATTCAATCAGACATATTTTAATGGCACAGTCGTCATCAGTTAACACGACGGACTTTCGGATAAGCCGGGATTTGAACTCACTACCTACCGATTCAAAATAAAATTAATCATAGAAAAAGTTTGTTAAAATATTAAAATTAAAGAATAACGATATAAAAGCAAAATTTTTGAAAACTAATCTTGGTTAAATTATTAATTATTTCTTTAAATACAACGGTAAAAAGCTTATATTAACGAAAATATGCTAACTCAGATTCATCACTATCCGCAGAGGAATCCGAGAAATTCTCATCAGTGTCATTTATCATCAATATGCTTGGAATCAGAGTCAGAACTATTATCAGTGTCGGAAATATCTCCAGGAATATAGGTTTTATCACACGCGATAAGTTATAGCTTATATCGTGGGCAGGATATTTTATTCCTTTCAGACATCTTGGAGTTTTGATAAGCACGCGCAAAATTCTACAAAAGAAAATTCTTGCCTATGTCGCAGACATGTGTCATCTCAGACATAAATAAACAATTACACATCACATGAAAGTGGAAATGAACACGGAAAAAGCGGGTTAAATAGACAAAAATGCATCTCCGCGAAAATCGCAGGTTGCGCAAATTTTGCTACTTTGCCTGATGGTTGCGCAGTGATAATATTTAATTTTGCAAAATAGTAAATAATTTTCGTTGTCTTTTCAGCTAGGCACATGCTTTATCAAGAAAAAGATTTTCCTCACCTTGACGAGACTGAGCTTCTTCTCCAGTGTCAACATACTCAGAGTTTTCACCATCACGACAAGGTCAGCACTGCGCAGGACATCCCTCAGCTGCTCGAAACGTTCCTCACTCAAGTCAAGGACGTCACAGTGCAGGAAGGAGTGGTACAAGTCGATGTTGCTGGTGAACCTGCACAACTTGTTGCACTTCCCGTTGGACCCGATCTCCGACATCATGGTGGAGAAGAACACCTGCCACCGGATCTCAGCGTCCACGATGTGCAGCTTCAGCGACTGCAGCTGAGGACATCTCTCCCTCAGCATATACATAACCCCCAGGAGGTCGTTGCCTGGACCACCCCCGATGCTCGCCACTGTGAGGCTGTCGGCTGCTACCATTGCCCTTGTCCAGTTGTCTTGGACATGCAACAAGCACTTCATGGCGATGTAGGTGAGCTCCACGTGGCAGGCGGCGTAGGTGATCATGTAGGCGCAGCAGATGGGGAATTTGTTGAAGTCCACAGCCGCTAACGTCTTCGGCAGGACATTCAGTTCGGACATTTTCCGCTCCCGAAGGCCGTATTTGAGGACGAGTGATCCCGAGTGGATGTCCTCCGCCGAGCAGTTGTAACATTTCCGAATGACATTCGCGACTCTTCGGCACAAACTTAGAGTCTCGGTGATACGTGACAAATCTGAAGCAGAAGAGGAATACATGACGAATCCAAAGCTTTCAATCGGAATGACTCTAGCAAAATATTATTCACCACTAAGAGCATTTTAAATGGATCGTACTCAATCTGTGGTATATTATTTATGAAAACGATCCTCACAGAAGTGCATTAAATCATGGATCAGAGTGATGCCTTTGATGGATGAGATCTTACGCTTTCTTACTGAAAAAAGATCTCTCTTTCAGATCTCAACACGTGAAGAGGTCTTTCTAATTCATCAGTATTTCAACCTTTACTCATTTCGCAATTCATCATAAAAAAAAAGGTTTTTTTTTTTTTTTTTTTTTTTTTTTTACAAAGTTGAGTGTTTAAAAAACTGCATCTGATTTATTCACCACAAAATTATTTCAAATATCACACTTTTTTTAAATAATATTTTTTTTTTATCAAAACTCATAAAGAAAAAAAATGATATCTTAAATGCGCAATTAATATGTAAATAAAGAGTTACTAAATAAAATTTTCTTGGAAAAAGACAGTACATCAGCTAATTTAAAGAGCCCAGAGAAAATAATTTTGGTTATTTAATTTTCTCCTTTTGCTGAGATAAAGAAATAATTTATTATGCCGATGAATGCGTGATTTCTCATAAATTAAACTTATGAGTTAATAAAACATATTGCTTAATGAAGAGAATTACGAAGGATTATTTTAGTGAGACTTTTTTTCCAGGCTAATAGTTATTTTCAATACATAATATATGCTGTGCATTTTTTAATTTTAAGACTGCATTTTTATTTATAATTCTCTACAAATGTTTTTTAAATAGCTAGAAAAATTGCTCTTTTCTATAAGGTAACAAATTAATAATTATGATAAATCCCAGATCAATAAAAACAGTTAGAGCAAATAAATAAACGCATTTTTAATAGAAGGCCACTTTTTGTAGGACCAGCCTTTATAAATTGGTTTCCAATCCACTGTAGACATCCTCTTTCTATGTGAGAATAGAATCCACAAAATTGAAATTCAGAGCAATAATATTAGTTTGGGGAAAAAGTAATCCATTATTTTTTCGGTAGACGTCTGTTGTGATCGATATCTTGTGAGGTATCAATCAAACAATTTCAGATTTATGCTCGTTGGAAAGGTGACATTTGACACTAAAATATTCTCTTGCGGTTTTTTGGTTGATTAATTCAGTTACGAGTACAAGGGTTCAAGAATGGATGACAAGAAACAGAAAATTCGATACATTTTATTTGTCCTTTTATGATGGCGAAAATGCTAGACACGTGGCCAAAATTGTGAAAGGTTGCCAAGTGTCTTTAGAAACAACATAGCTTGTAATCAAACTTGAAATTTTTCACAGCAAGAAGGCGCAATTGGTGAAAGTACTATGGTAGACAAACTGAACATATTGAAGATTTTTAGAGCATGAATTATTTGATTTCAATTAATAAATAAATAAAAAAGAATTTACGTATAAAAGTAACAAATATTTAAGAGACACTTTAAAGCATCATTTATTGAAATATTTTTAAAACTGACAATCTGGCAAGAGTTTTATTCACTTAAGCAAATAATTTTAAATACAACGTGACACTATCTAAAATTAAGTCCCTAATTCTTTGTGTGAATAACTTATATATAAAACTCAAACTAATTTTTCCTGTTTGTGAAAAAATTAATAGCTAATAACTACAGAATTTGAACAAAATGTTATAATTTCCTTGCTTTAACCATAACTTATCTAATAAGTTAACAAAAGGAAAATTCACATGGAAATTTAGGAAGTGAAGAAACCATAAAAAGATTATAAAAAAAAAACGCGTATTAGATTAAAATAATAATAAAATTTATCAATAAAAGAAATCGACGTGAAATCGGTTTTATGATGTTTGTATAGATGATTCTAAAAGCGCGTGAGCTTCGAATTTGTTTGACGAAGATCAATAAACATTGTAGTAAAACAAGTGGCATTTATAGTGTTAATGCCTTCCAGTTTTAGAATAGAATTTGTTCTATTCTGCATTCTAGAATCTGCTTTTTTTAATTGTGTGTGGGGTTTTTTTTCTTTTTTTTTTATTTTAAAGTGATTTTTATTGATTTAAAAGAAATTATTTGATGACCTTAATAAAGACAATACAATTGAAATGAAATTTGCAAGGAAATCAACTATTTTATTAAAACTTATTCAGTAAATTTTTTTCTATCATTTTATTTTATTTTTTAAAAGGGTTTTTGCATAATATCAAACTATTGAAATAATAAGAGCTGATAAGACAACTGAACAAAATTTTTCTATAGAGCACGACAGTTATTGAAAAAGCCGCTTATAAAACGAGGACCGGCCGTATTTTGAAAAATCAAAAGGGAAATTCCAAAGTACTTACCTAGATATATAAAAAGCAGAAATTGTACACTTATCTTTTGTTGTTCAGCAGAAGGTGAGATTGAATCTGGAAACTCTTTCATTCTGAAAAACATTACCCTAACTCTACCTAAATTTATAAAACTCTTTACAATTACTTAAATTCATGTTGCTTTTGTGTGCCATATAGGCTAATAATATGGGGTGCGCTGCTCCACTTTTCCAACTGAGCCGTAAATTGGTGTGGAGTCCGACTTCTTCAGTACATACATGCCATACCACACCACCACAAACCCGATTATAAATCGGGCCACGTCATTCATCATCTCAGAAGAAGAAAACACAAAGAAAGAGAAAGAGGAAAAGTCCATGCCCGAATTGGGATTCGAATCCGGAGCCAACAACCTAGGAGTCAGGAACTCTAACCACTCAGCCATCGGAGGGTACTTAATTTCTTGCGTGTGTGTGTTTTCAATATCAATAAATATTACATATTTTATTCCAGTGAAGTTTTTCAAATATATATATATATGTGAATGGAATGGTCGCGTGAGTCATAATTCATCTCAGTTTTCATTCAGAAAACATTTGCTACGACTCAAGAACCATAGAGCAGCGATATAGCCTTTTCCTCAGAAATTTTACGGGAACTAATTGTTGCATGTTTATTGCTGTAATCTTTAGTTCAGAAGTTCTTGAGTTCAATT
>JAPDSC010112778.1:18036-39294 GCA_026290005.1 Latrodectus geometricus
AATATTATTTATAAACTAAAATATTAATAAAAGCATAATTTTTATTATTATTT
This sequence comes from Latrodectus geometricus, assembly GCA_026290005.1. NCBI lineage: Eukaryota > Metazoa > Arthropoda > Arachnida > Araneae > Theridiidae > Latrodectus > Latrodectus geometricus. Next base: position 18,090 of record JAPDSC010112778.1, read on the forward strand.
CAGTGTATTTTTTGTCTACAATTCGTAAAAAACATTTTTTTGTTTTCCTTGCCATAGCAAAAGTGAAAATCGTTAAAAACACGTAGTTCATTGTCCCCATAGCAACGGCACTCTTGAAAATGCGCCAAGCAGGGTACCCAAAGCACATTTTTACCGTTTTCTCATTTGCAGATGAATATTATTCATTTAATATCGAAAATTATATTTTTTATTACAGATTTAAAAAATTAAAAACAAACTTTTTTACTATAAATTTAAAAATGTGTTATTTAATTATATGCCCTACATTCACCGTGATTTAGTTCACACGTGCACGTAAATGAGTAGCAGTTTCCGGTCTTATTGAGGCGAAGAAACTCAGTGACCGCCGTTAAAGGTAAAAAAATTTCTGCCATGTGTGTAAAATTCTTAGTTTCAATATTTCATCATAAAGAGACAGCTTAAACAAAAGTTTAACAGCCAGAACAAACACATTAAATTTTATTGATCTTGAAACGAAACTTCGAGACGTAAAACTTACGTAGACACACTATGCTTACGTGGTGACGTAAAATTATATTACGTCTAGAGTAACGTAGAATTACGTCTTAAAGTAATTCTCAAACATGTCAGCCATGAAAATATTTATTGCATTCTTTCCCTCATAATTTTGTTTTACTTGATTTGGAAATTTATTTATTTATTACAAACGCCCAGAAAATTGGCTATGACGCCATTTGCTCTTTGGCCTTACAATACCACTAAGGAGTGACAAAAAAAAAAAAAAAAAAAAAAAGAGTTCGGATTTAGATGGTTAGCGTCAAAAATTTGATCTAATTCGCACAAAGGAGAATTACAAAATCTAAACCAATATAAATACGCCGGGAAAACAGCCATGGACTGTAGATAGGTGAAAAAGTGCCACACTTGCACTTCCAGGAAAAACAGGAATAGCTTTTGACAATTCATTCGGGAAAACCCGAAGAATCAACACTCTGCTTTATTCTAACAGCATATCTTTTTTTAATCAGTGATTTTACTGAATAGAAACTCGACTTAGAGAACCACCACAGGACATCCTTTATAGCCACCAGACTCCAGAATTGGCGGCCCTTTCTTACAACAGTTCTGGAGTCTGGTGGCTGATATAACCTTCAAAGACGCCAATTCTGGAGTCTTTGGCTCTATATAATCTTCACCAACTTGGACACGACAACAACAGAATTAAGAAGGGCTATTCAAATTTCATTGAAGCACTTTCGTAATAAAATGCTGATTAATCCATGCAATAGAAATGATGTAGAAGAGTTTCTTTACAAAATCTTATAAAATATTATATCAATAAAATATATTTATATTATGTATGCACGTAATGGTGGTAGTATCCAACAGAAAGCTTGTACGTAAATTTCGAGGAAAATTTGCGATTTGGAAAAATAATGATATTTACTATTGACTTTTTCGGTGTTGCAGGTCGACATACAAGGCAACGAGTAAACGGAGCCAAAGAGGGTTGCAGTCTAGTTCTTTTTCTTCAACCCTCACCTTTTTAGAACATCAGTCGATCGCTGGATATTAGAAGTTATGGAAAGTCCCTTCTATCCATTCCTGTTATGAGGGCAAAAAGCTTTAAATATGTTTTGTTAGAAATTACTTCCTTTCTTGCTGAGCGTCATGTGCTGTTTAACCTGACGTGTAATGTTCTGGTTTTTAATTTAATAGTTAGCGGTTTGGATTCCGCCCTCAAGGAGCATACTTATAAGGCATTTTAAATTATTGATCCCGATTAAACGAGACTTTCTGTGCAGAAAAAAAAATCATAATAACCAAAAAGTGATAACCTAACGACTATTCTAAGGAGTGGTTTTCATAAGACTATCTGAAAAGTTTTTCTTGTCATATTTTTGCTCAAGGGGTAATTTGACTGGGGAACCTACAGTTTAAGATTATTTTCCTCCCTCAACAACCATCAACGCAGACGGAGGGGGGAATCGAACTCACAATCTTTTGAATTGATACATAAAATACTTAATTATTTGTTCGGCATTGATACTTAAAGGTATGTATAATATTGCATGTTGTCATGTTAATGAAATATTTCAAATTAATTTTGTCGCTTCGTAGAAAAAAAAAAAATTCTTATTACACTCTAATGTAATGTGCTCTGTTTCTTAAGCAGAATTTTAAATTAATTTGAAAATATTTATAAAATTGTTGATAATTTATGCTATTTTATTTGTAAACTGTTAATTTATTAAATTAATTTAACCTGTGATAATTATTCAAATCATTATTGGGCCGCGGTGACCAAATTGGCTAAGGCGTCGTTCTCGTTACCAAAAGGTGGTGAGTTCGAATCCCGGCTTAGCCGAAGATCCGTCGTGTTCACTAAGGGTGACTAGGCCCAGTAAAATATGTCGGGTCGCAATGTCCTCCATGTTCCCATTACAAATTAATACCTCTGGGGGTGGTTGGAGCCAGGCTTTAGGTCTTCAGTGGTTTCAATTTCTAAATTGGAAGATTTAGATGCTGCTGCCTTCTATGAGCCAAAAGTCGTACTTCCACCTCCGTATGAGGGTGCTCTATTCAAAAACGGAAGACTCTCTCTCTCTGACTTCATTCGCCTAGTCTCTGACGGGACCATTTGGCGTTGCCAAGTGTCATTAGTAACAACAAATCATTATCAATCTAATTTTTATTAATTTGTGTGTTTATAATTTATTTTGAACTTATGAATGTCATTGCTGTTGTATTCATTTATGTGAGGGGATAGAACTATCCATTTAACACTTAGGTTGAGGTTACTATTGATCATACAGCACTTAAGCTGATCATGTAGAATAGAGATAAAAGGAATTACAATCACAAAGACACAAACAATCTCGAGTAAGAAAAATCAAACTAAATAATGATAATAGTAAATTCAAATTTTCAACTTCAGCTTGCATGTCTACAGACATAATATTAAATAAATTTGAAGCAGACAAACGGCATTTAAAAATCATTTTTAAAAATTACAAATAAAGGTTTTCGATATCATATAGTTATTTTATATATAGGATTTTTGATAACAGCTTTTAAAAGTTAAAACTTCTATTTACTGAGGAATAAATACTAGCACTTAAGTAAACTATAAAAACAGCGAATAAAATTTGGTAGATCGATTTATTTGAATAAAACATCTTTTTCTTTATTGATCGTATTCTGGAAACATTTTACGATAGTTTTAATATCTATAAAGTTCGACAAAATGTTTTGTAAAATCTCGACGTTTCTCACTTGCCAATTTTACGATTTCAATTTGCTCTTTTAACTTTCGGAAAATTAAAGTCGCACCGATATAAAAATTGAAATATAAATTAAGATTAAATTTTTATTTATTTTTGTGTCAATGAAAACGTAAATTAACAACTATGTTTTACCACTCTTAATTTGGTGTGATGAATATTGAGTGACAAACAAATGAAACCTCTCACATTTAAAAGAAAAAAATGAGTACAATTTGTAACACATGGATGGCAACATAATTTTAGCAAAAATGATTGGGAGTGGGGTTGTATAATATATATATAAGCTACGTTTATTTAGTTTATTTGAAAGCTAGAGAGATTGAATGCATTAACAATTCTATTTCCGGTAAAATTATACTTTAGAGTGCCCTTTGGCGAACTTGGCGATTTATTTTTGGCGTCATTCCTGTTCACGCCGATTACACTGCTAACAGGTATGTTTGAACATTCAAAAATAACGCAACATCCGTTGGATTTTCAGAATTCTAAAAACGATAAACCAATCAGAGCCTCGATTGGATCTAAACCAATCAGAACACGATTCGGTTTTGCCCAGCTTGGCGATTAATCGCGATCACAACTTGGTGAGAATCAAAGGGGCACCCTAAAATATAGTCTAACCCAATATCCTTATAAGTTGTATATTCAATTCTATATAAGTTGTGTATTCTTTCATATCCATGTTTGAAAAAATTGCAATTCCCAATATTCTCTTTACAGGTTGGTATGGTCTGCTCTTAATTGCACTAGCCTGCATCAACAGTTGGTACAGTGCGGTTCTGCTGGGGAGGACTTGGATCATGTTGGAGGACAGGTGGGAGGAATACAGAGGAAAATTTCGGTATCCATATCCAGCCATGGGGCTGAGAGCGGTGGGACCATGGATGAGGTAGAGTAGAACATACTTTTAAATCTATAATTCTCAATCAATAATAAACCATCAATCAATCAATGTTATCTTAAATTCATGCAACCACACTCAATGATCAAAGCAAAGTGTATTGAAATCCTTCAATAGCAATGGACACAAACATACAGAGATGAGACATAATTCTAATTATTCTGATAAAACAAGAAAATTTTTGAAACAGAAATATGTATGTCAGATATTACTGATACATTCATTATAATATAAGTTTACTGATTACTAATAAGCAAGAAATCAATAAGAGCATGCACTCACAAAAAAAAAAAAAAACATTGAAAATTTCTTAACTCAGAATACACCAATCCCCACAAGAAATCTTTCATAATTCGTAACGTTTGATACAGCATAAAGTACACCATATTAGCGTAAAAATGTTAGGTATATTAGCACCCACAACTTAAAATGTTGGACTCATCCATGTGTCGCGAAGAAAGAAACCTCGAAAGCTTCTGATCATTCATTTAAGCGGATGTTCACGAACAGAACTTTTCTGTATTTTAATACAATATAGTTGCTTAGAGAGACAGACAACCGTGAGCAGTAGCGAGGAGAAAAACGGCAGCAGACTTATCCCTTGGTCAAAGTGGTTAATGTTCGACTGTTATTTTTTCCAAACATCTTCTTTAGCAGATTTTTTAATTAACTGTTTGGCAGTATAAGAAGGAGTTAATTTATCTGCTGTTTGTAAAATTTTGGTTGTTTTCTTTGCCAAGGGAGTTAGCTGTTTCATTTCCCGAGTCCACAGTGTGCTGGTACTCATTATTCTTTATGTCTCTCTATTAAATTAATCGGCTCACATTTATTGTACGGTCGATCTTGGAGCTATTTTCCAAAGTTGGCGATAAATAACATTTTCTGGCAACGCAACCAATTCTGACCAATCACAGATGAGAAATTCCGACCAATGAAACATGGGGGATTTTTATAAAATGGGAACAGATCAATGAAAAATGGAATATTCTGTTTATTTTCAAACCTCTCTTGACCAGGTAGGCGAAGTTGGCGAGAATTTAGGCGATTTTTTTGAAAAAGTTGCCAAGAGCAACCGTACAGTAAATTTTTACCACTAAATCATTGAGGGTTATACCAACTGAAGCAGAAGCTTCAGATACAGCAATAATCAGGAAGACAGCCTTAGAAGACTTAGTTAAAGCTACCTTATTTAGTAAAGTAACATGATATTGAAATAACTTAACAAACTTAAGATTAAAAAGGGATTCTCCATGTAATCATGCAAGAAGATAACGATCCTTAAAAGATAACTTACCACGAACACAATATTTTCCTATATTTGTTTATTTGAAAAAAATTAATTTTTCACTAACTGATTTACACAAGGGAAGAATATTTATTTTTAGTATTATCTTTAGGTACTTTGTAACTGCAACCTTACACACAACTTTAATAGGTGTGGCTACAGTATACATTCTCCTGTGCGCACAAATCTTCCAGTCCATGACGCAACTGTTCCTTCCGCTGAGCTACAACTGTTGGATCATGGTTTTGTGTTTTTTTCTTTGTCCACTCACTTGGTATGGGCGACTAGAAGAATTTTGGTGAGCATATTTTCAATCCTGCGTGCTTCTTTTTGTTTGTATTGTTAAATTAATAAATTCTGAATTTCTAATGTTCCTCAGAATTTATTAACAATTGAAATGTGTAAAATGATTGAAGTAAAATGAAGATAAATCATCGTCTGTCTAACCAAAACATCAAACTCATGTATTTTTTAAAAATGCAAATAAAAGAAAGAACATGAAAAATTTGCCTTGTATCGGAAACTAAAATGGTTTGAATCAGAACTTATAATTCTATTAATATCACTTATTATAACAGAATATGGCTTAACTCGTAAATTAATACATAAAACTAAAAAAATGAATTCAATGTCACGTAAATACAATTTTATTATATTTGATTTTTAAGAGCAATTATATTGAGAATTATTGATAAGAGAGAATTAAATACTTAATAAATTTGAAATTATTTCTGTTAATTAATGTATCATAAATTTTAATTTAATCATGGATTTTTTTTAAAATGAATAATCGCAATTTAATACGTTAATGTTAAAATAATATTGATATTATCAAGAACAATCTTTGTAAACTTGAAAATTATATATTCATAGATTGTTGTATAGTATACAAATAGAGTAAAGCAAGTATAATTCCATACAGGTTAGAGTAGGAAATTTGGCGATCTTGTTGACGAATATGGATATCAATAGCGGAGCCGGTAGCCCAATGATAAACGTTTTATGCTTCGAATTTTAATTGGGTCATAGATATTTGTAATGGTTCGGAATCTACTCTTACTAATTAGACCTTGTATACAAAAAAGAAAAGATCGTTGAGCGACAAACAAATCAACAGTTTGAAAGCCTAAACTCTGACTGTTATATGTAAAACAGACATGCAGACAGTAGAATATGGGAAACTAACAGGAATTGTTAGTTTCTCATATTCTACATTTTCCAGAATTCTATTTCTAGTTCACCAGAAAGCAAGATGAGACTTAGAGAAAATATAAAGCATTTTTCCAACATATATATCAGCGCAAAATTGTAAAATAGAATATTCATTTTTTTTCAAGAATAAAGAAAGACTGTACTCTAAGATTTGATTTTTTTTTTTAACCATAAAGTGCTTGTTTTTTTGTTACAGTTGAGATCATGTGTACGTCACTTTATATTACTTATAATTGGTGTGAGTTAAACAAATAATGGTTTTCACCAATAATGTTAAATACACAATTTGGTCCATCCATCAAAAACAAGTGAATGTGTCAGTGGGATGAGCTCTTCAGTGAGCAGTTGGAAAGAAAATGTTGGCCAATATCTTAGTGGGATTGGTTACTTTATGTACTATTGGAGATTTGTCTCTCTTGATACCTCTATTAAAAAATAAATACTTATTAATCATTCAGTAAAGATAAATTTATCTCCTGTAGCATGTAAAGAACATTCAATATTAATATTTATTGTTTATACAAGCAATTAATAAATCATAGCATCCACTTTAGGGTTAGTTTAAATCGGCAAGGACGATTTAAATGTTTTTATTTTTTTTTTTTTATTGAGTCACAGCCACCGATTCTCTCTTTTATTTTGAATAGTTTCTTTTTCTCTTTTAATTTCAGTTTAATCATTACAGTTTTCTCTCCGAACATTAGGTTGGCGGCTATGGGAGCCATGGCAACTGCAGCATTGGCCTGTATCGCTCTGTTTGCAGGCACAATTTGGGAGATATCTCACATTGAAACAGTCGTTTACGAAAAACCATCATTCACTTCATTTTCGCTAGCATTTGGAACCATTCTCTTTGCATTTGGTGGAGTTTTCTTCTTTCCCACAATCCAGAATGATATGTCCAACAAACAACAGTTCAATAAAGCCACCACACTGGGATTCATAGGTAAATTTCTTTTATTTAAATGATTTCCATAACAGAAGTTGAATTAATATTAAATATCGATGATGTTTTGCTCCAAATTTAAAAGAAATGTATTATGCTTAGAAAAAGTTTTGCAAAATTCACTGAATAAAAATATTTAAATATAAATTTCATAAAAGTAGAATATATTTAACAAGGGTATAGTAGAAAAATTTTCAAACGTATAGGGCACATTATATATGTCGTGTTTGCAATATTTCTAAGTGAAATGATGCCTCTGGGGGTGCCAGGCCAAATATTCGGGGGTCTTTTGCTTCTAAATTACGAAGACTCCCAACCGGCTGCTTCCACCTAACTACTAGAGCCTAACTGAGGGCTAAATACAGGGAAGCAGGCTGGTGCAACAACAAGCACCTTATTTACAGCTTCAAAAATATCTATACCCTTGGTTGTACCATGGAGAGAAATAAGATCAACTGAAATGGTATCTCTGTGGATGGATGGCCAAATATTCGGGGGTCTTCTGCTTCTAAATTGCGATAACTCCTATCCGGCTGCTTCTTCCTAACTGCTAAAGCTCAACTCAGGGCAAGGTACAGGGAAACATGCTGGTACAACAAAAACTACCTTATTTACAGCTTCAAAAATATCCATATCCTTGCTTGTAGCATGGTTTTCCATATCGTGGAAAGGAATAAGATCAAACATCTCCTCTGCTACATTAAAGTCGTTTGGAACAGTTGGGATAAAAATTACTAGTTAGCTAATGTCGGATAGATCAGTGCTTTCATCCAGTCATAGTGAATAATATTTAAATTTTTCAATTGTTTCATGCAGTTTTTTGGATACATATGTATTAATATGGTTCACTCGTCTTGCAACTGTTGGATGCGACAACGAGAATGTTTCGAATTTCTGTATCATCGAAATGTTTAGCCATTTTGATTGCACAAATTTTGTAAAACATTACTAAAAGCTTATTGGCATTGACAATTTCCAGCACTATTTCTTAAACGGCAATATTGCACTTGTTATTACTGTCAATTTTCATTAAAAAATATTGTTTGTTGCTTTTTTTTTCTTATAATCCATAATGATTGTCTTGACTCTCCAGTATATTATAGAAACGTTTTCTCGTGAAGCAAAGTATGCAGTTCCATATTATATGCTTAGGGTACCGAAGTATACAAACAATATACTGAAGTTTATTATTATCGTTTGTGATTAAATTATCTGATTGTAAATAATCATAATAAACTCAAAGTTCGTTTATTTTTTTGTTTTCTGAAAATCCACATTTCACAGAGTATTTCACTTAAAAAAAGCTTTAGAGTTGATGTTTAGCGTACACTAGAACAATTATTAACTCCCCTATCACGCTTGATTTAACATTCTTATGTGACCAAGCAAGAGGTTAAGTTATGACGGATATTGTTGGAGCTTTATGCTAACATGCTTGTAGTTCACATTGAAGAGGATAACTGGAGATGATCTTTTTATAATTAAACATTGATGCCATAGGTATCCGTTTTAGAGTGAAGGTAGGCAACCATTCACTCGATGAAAGGACAAAGATAGGAGAGAGAGAAAGTACATCCATGCCCGAACAAGGATTCGATCTCAGGACCACCCTATCCGCAATCAAGCAGACCACTAGACAGAGTAGGCGGCATCAAGCAAGATAATTGCTAGTTCTAGCTGGAAATCGGAATGATCTTGCTAGATCACTCTCGAATATTCGAGAAGCCACAACTCACACATATGAAAACAGCTGAAATTCGAACTGGACCAAGCTACGACTTTCTATCCGTCGCAAGTGAAGTCACACGTTTTATTTGTATTTTATCGCCAATGTAAAAATTGTGTGTATTTCGTATGTTTGAAGGTTGTTTATACATTTAGAGTCTCGTTCTGCATGTCGGACAAAAAGCTGTTCTAAAACTATCAGTTGTTGTTCCAGAATTGGCAGTGTATCAACTCGAAATATCTACAATCCATACAAATTGAACTGAATAGAGTGACAAATATCTAGTATTAATAAAACATAATTTATTCAAAACGAGCGTACCAGAAAAAATTTAATTCATATGAATATTATCATGCGATTAACTTAACTGCAATCGCACTAAAAATAGCTTACGAACATATTCCTAATTTGCCTTCAAATAAATGAAAATAGCAACACAATTGTGGTATTTTATTAGAAAAATTGTAATGTTTGATACGTATGTTTTGCCAATTGTATTATGTTTATAGGAAATATCTATTGCTTCTTTACTTACTTAAGACAATTATACGCTATCAAAATGATAAAATTCTTATTCTTGTTACTAATGACACTTGGAGAAGCCAAGCCCGCCCGTCCGGGACTGGGCAAATGAATTAAGAAAGAGCGTCTTCCGTTTTCGAATAAAGCATTCGAAGGTGGAAGTACAACTTTGGCTCATAGATGGCAGCACCCCCATCTGGATCTTCCAATTTAGAGATTGAAGCCAGAGAAGACACAGCCTGGCTCTAACCACCCACAGAGGTATTAATTTGGAATGAGAACATGGAAGACATTGCAACCATGATATATTTTGCATGCCTTAGTCGCCATTAGTGAACACGAAGGATTTCCTGATATTTCGGGATTCGTACTCACTACCTTCCGGTAACGAGAACGATGCCCCTGATTAACCAGGCCACCACGGACTATGATAAAATTAAATTATTTTATGTAAATATTTATTCCGTTTTTTTTTTTTTTTTTTTTTTTTTTTTTAAAATAAAATTATGGAATGAATTTGTATTTAAGTTCTTTTAGTTCAACACCTAAAGTCATAAGAGTTATTTTTTAATTATTATTTAAGCACGAATTATATTTTAATTTACTTTACATGTTTCATTAATAGGACTTTTGGTTCTTTACCTGCCAGTGACTATAGCAGGCTATGCTATATTTGGATCAGCAGTGACACCTAACATTCTTCTATCAATCGAAGGCAGCTATTTTAGATCGGCAATAGAAATTTGTCTAGCTGTTCACATTCTTCTAGCTTTTCTGCTGATCGTAAACCCTGTAGCTCAAGAGATTGAAGAGCTGTTAGAAGTGGACTCTGGTACGATTATTCTTGATTATAAGATTTTGTATCACACAAAAATTATAAATGTCCTTTATTTTTGTTTAAAGTAAGAAAACTAACGAAAAGTTCACACTTTTTCGAATAAAATACTTAAAATTGGCAAATTTATTCATTCAACTTCGTACCTTAATCAAATTTGAGACAAAAATCCTAGGTCTGCTTGAAAAGGTTTTTATGTCCGATTTAATATTAAGTTTAATCGATAAATACACGATGACTTGCCATTTTTTTAAAAATGCCGTAATATCATTTGAAATTTGCTTGTTTTCCAAGAATACGCGATAGGCACTCTTTTATACTGTGCTGTAAAAATTAATCGAAGCAATCGCTCAAACAGAATCGAATTAGAGTTGTTCTGTCTTGCAGATACATTTCTAATTTTTCGCTATTTAAGCTTAAACGTGATGAAAATCACACATTTGTTGACACTTCATACATTTAAACTGCTGTCTAGAAATTTAAAGCAGAATGGAAACTTAAAGGAATTTCCCAGTATTGAAATTGTGGAATTGAAGTCAAAAAACGTGAATGTTGCCAGTAATGATTAATACAATATCATTCACTTGACGGTTTAAACTCCAATATTTGGTTGGAGAAAAATAAATCAATTATTTTTAAGTGAAATTTAAGGCTTTATCAACATGTTTTTGATTACCTTTGTGCAAATGGTATCAAACTGTTTCGTGGCTGATCTTTAGCTTCTGGACTGCTGACAGGCTAGTCAACTTCGTACATTGTTGAGCTTTTTATCGTTTTTTTCGAATATGAGCCTGTGTGAGGTGCACATTTAACATCAAATATACCTGAATGGAATCGATGAAATCGAAATGACACGTCATTAGCTGTTACAGTATCGGGACCAAAAATCTCAAATTCTCAACTGAATGACTTGTAATTTCGCCTTTATCAAAGAAAACCTGAATATACTGCATTTTCTCTTTCTTGAGTTCCATTTTTAACATATTATAACTTATTGGCCCCAGTGCTTTGAATGTTGGCATTCCTTCCTTTCGCCAAGCTCTACAACAGGTCTTTAGATACAGAATTCACTAAATTATGTCAAACATTAATAAAAATTGTTTATTATTAAAATGTAAAATACAAACGGAAATCCACTTTAAGACTTCATTTGCATATTTTTGATACGCTTTGTGCAAATGATTTCAAACTATTTCGTGGCTGATCTTTAGCTTCTGGACTACTAATATAATAACCAACTTTGGACATTTTTTGTGCTTTTATCGATATTTTCGACGAAGAGGCTATCTGTGGGAGGTGCATTTTAAACAACAAATGTACCGATGAAACCAAAATGACATGTAATTGGCTGATACAGTATAAGGACTCGCACACATACACCATTTCCGATTTTCAACTACCTAACTTGTATTTTTGCCTTTATCAAAGAAAAACTTGGAACGTACAGCATTTTCTTTTTGTAAACTTCAATTTTTAACACCGTGTACTTTATAACTGAATGAACCAAATAAAAAACAGCAAAAAAATTTTTAGTGTGAAATGTGATCTTTCCAACAAGCATAAATCGGAAATTAAGCGATCGATGATTCTTAACAAGATGTCCAACACTACAGCCATCGACAGAAAAATTAATGGATATTTTATATACATATGACTGACTAAGATTCTTAAAAGAAAAGAGATAAACAATAAAATTTGTAACTATGTATACCAAAGTGGAAGCCCGGAGGCGAAGTGGTAGCGTTCCGGATTTAAAACGCACAGGTTCGATATTCTATCCTCGGATCAGAAAAAGTCAACTTAGCCTTTCATCCCTTCCATGGGTCGATAAAACTGCGTATCAAGTTTGCTTGGGAACTAAACACTGGGGATTTCGCGTAAGGCTGACGACCTAAACAGGACACATGCCCCAGAGCCCCGTCAAGGAAATAGATATGCTTACTGTAGGCCTTAGCCCCCGATTCTGACCAATCCTGTATCAGTTCAATAAAATCTAGATGACTGTACACGCTATTTTGGGCTGAAATTTACTGTGCGGTCATCCTTGGCGTGATTTTTCCACATTTGGAAATAAATAATATTTTTTGGCAACCCAACCAATCGTAGATGAGGGATTCTGACCAATCAGGCAATATTTTTCAATATTCTAAACAAAATATTTTAGACCTCGCTTGTGCAAAATGGAGAGATTTTTGAAAAAGTTTCAAAGGGTGACCGTACAGTAAATTTTTACCGCTATTTTGTAACCCTTATTTTCTCTTACATAAATGAATTTCCCTGTTGAAACAAAAATAATCAGAGATAAAACATACATTTTAATTGCCGCACTTAAAATATATAGAAATAAAATTTACATTAAAATAATTTGTTTTCGCGTAACTAATAGTTCAATACTAGATTATATCCGGAAAGCTCTATCACACTGTATATAAAGGATATTAAAATAGCTTTACGGTTAGAATGCAAAGTTTTAAAATTTTGCACCACATATTTAACAATATCTTCGGTCTTTAATTTTAGCATCATAGTCATTTTTCAGTACAAATAAAGGTACCTTTTAAAATTATACTGGCCAATATCATTTGCATGTTAGTAAACGTATCTAAAAATAACTTTTTGTTTTACATATGTGCATGCTTAAGTTTACATTGCACTCAAATCTTTATCTAAACTTTACAGTATATCAATATTCAAATGCACCACACAAATGGTTTTATATAATATTGCATTGAATAATATTTTATTAAAAGTTTTGATATTTTAGTTTCAAAATAACTAAAAAGTATGATATTCAGCTTTTTCAAAACGCAACTGAACAATAGAAAATAACGTTTAGTTAGCTAATATTTAATTAATATAGATAAAAGAAAAATTATTGCACTATATTTTTTAGTCGGTTTAATTTGAAATTTTTTTTCTTTCAGATTTTAATTACAAACGCTGTTTTATTCGAAGCTTCATTGTATGTCTGGTGATGATCATATCATATACAATTCCTCACTTTGACAAAATTCTCAACCTTATTGGAGGTTCCACAATGACTCTCCTAACATTCATATTCCCACCTTTATTTTACTATCTCATGATCAAAGAGGAGGCCAAGTACAATCTTTATCAAAGGTAATAACTTGTTTTATTTTCTGGTTAAGTTGTGGTTTGGGTACCCTTCCTCGTCAATTTGGTGATAAACGTGCCAAGCGTGTAAACCTGGATGTTTTTCATCCTTAATTTTGATAAAATTATTCATGGCAACCACCAGAGGAGAGAATTTGAATTGCTTTTTCGCGCATGCTCATTAATCACTCTTGTTTTAACCTTTTCATTGGTTGCTAATTAGTTTCACTTTGAAATAGCAGGATAATTTTCGCCATGGCAACTGCGTTTAGGAAAACGTACCAAGCAGGGGACCCAAAGCACATCTTTACCCATTTTCTTATAATTAATTCCCAACAATAGTAAATTTTTTTCACAATCAAAAATATCAAGAACAAGACACAAAATTACAAGGGGAAAAATGTCTTTTTTATCCAATAATTTAAAAGAATTAAAACGCGATTACATATTTTTTAAATTTAAAATTGAAAAGATGTTTTAATGGGTGGCATTTTATCTTAACCAAAAATATTTAAGAATATAATTTAAATAGTTTAGTGTCAAGCTCATTTGTTTAAAATTTATTAAAAGTCTGGAAAACTATATAATCATAAATGAAATCTTTGTTTTTCCACAAAGTTTCTGCCTATTGTCGAATTGTGAACAACTGCACAAATGAAATGAAACTTATATTAAGGGATTGGTCTCCGACAGCTTTAAAACAAACTTTTCAAGTTTCGAAATTTCGATTAGTGTTTGTAATTTAAAATGAAATTCATGCTGGTTTGAACTTATTGTAAAATAGGCTAATATAATGTGCAGTACCTAATATAATGTGCAGTACCTTATATAATGTGCAGTATTTTTGGGGGGAATAGTCAAAACTATAAAATGATAATATGTCAAAACAAAAAATACAAATGATTAAAAATATAATTGTACAAGGAAAAAGATAAACATCTAATTGGAGATCCTATTTGGATTCATCTCATCACAAAGTATGATAAACTGCGATAAAAGCACCACATTGATTATTTTGAGAATTTTAATTAAAAACAAAAAGTACATTTTTACATCTTTTAAAACTAAGTTAGACACATTTTTAAAATAAGATATATTTGTTTCATTGACTAAATGCAGAAAATGATTTACTTTATTATTTTCGAGTCGCACATGCTTTGTTTTTCACCTTACATTAATGTTTATCATCCTTTATTTTATTAACTTTTCTTTAAATTTTAATCAAAATTTGCTGTAAAACTTAACTTTTCTTTTCACATTATGAAATATGAACTTGAATAATTTCAAAACGAAACAGCTCAGTTAGAGAGAAAATGCGAAATGACTACAGCTAATAGCAACTGTATTATCTTTCTAACGAACCGAATTCTTTTTTGAATGTAATTGGATAAAGTTGAATATAGCTGAAATAAGCCAACCGAGTTATGGCACCATCTATTTTTTAATTTATAAAACATTGTAATACCATTACAGAACAATGCTTTCTGCAAGAAAAGTGGTTCTTTTTCACATTTTAATATTTGCCTCCATAGTTAATTGTCGTAACACGAAAAATACATATGGTACTTGTATCCTTGCTTCTTTCAATTTATTTTAAATAATAAAAACTGATACTTACTATTTTTTAATTTTTGAAACAAGCAGTTTTTTACCCATTACAGTGAACCTGTGTGGGGTTTTCCTAGTATACCACAAACAAAATTATATTAAAATGTAGATAAAAGTCGATTTTTTTAATATTTAATTATTAAAATTAATTTTTAAGCATTCCATATCGGATGCAATGTGTTTTCTGCAGATTTAACAAGAGCACCATTGTATTACAAAAAGAATAAACATTGTTTTCTTTGTGATGTTGTATATCATCCTCAAAAGGTAGATGTAAGTTTTCCACTGGAAGCTATGACTTGTTAGAATTCACTAGCATTTATTATTGGAGATGTCATTACAATTATTTGAAATTGATTATGAAATCTCTACTTTTACAATATTAAATATTAGTTAAAATAAATATTAATAGCAAAATTAATTTTTAACTTTAAAATTGAATAATTTCAGAATAAAAAAAAAAAAAAGATTATTAAGCATGTTAATTGAGATATCAATAAACTAAAATTTATATAGTTGTGGTAAGCATAAACTTGCTATAACTTGTACATTATCCATAAATCATTCAAAAATTAATCTAGAATTTTTTTTTTTTTTTTTTAAAGCAGTTTTAAGTGATATGAAATTTTATTTTTTATCAGATAAATTATTCTAAATACTATTAAGATCAATTGTACTATAATTATCTAAATTTACACTAGTTTAAAATATAAAAATAATAACTTAATTTTTAATTAACTATAATATGTAAATAAAGATTACAAAACTATGTGTAACTTTTCTTAAACTATAAACAATTTTCCTAATTCTTGTAATATAATCTTGACATTATGTTTAATTAAAATCAAAAGTTTATTATCTATAATATTGTTTCATTAAAAATAAATATGTATTAATTTAATATTCTGATAAACATTACTAATATTTCATAACTTTTCAGATTGTAAAAATGTAAATCGATTAAAAAATAAAAATTTTAATAATTATTTTATGATCTACAAGATCAAACACATTACTTAAATACTACTTTATTTACGCAAATTTTTTAAATTAGAATACAATAAAGAAAGAACACATTATATTGTCATATTTTTATAAAATTCTGATTCAACTATCAGCTTTTAACCCTTTCATATTTGCCTATGTGCGTATTTCAGATAGAAATAACACAAAGTATAAGAACGCCTAATGACTGTATGATATCCCGCTAGCAAAAATCATTAGGCTAAATTTTAATTAATCCTTTTTACCATTGATAGAACCATTTTTCTTCAAATTTCATTTCAATTTTTCTTGAACATCATTTTTCAAAAAATGACTTATATATATATTTATTTTTTGTAAAAATTTTTTTACCAGTTTTTCTAAAGAAATTCATGCCTTAAGGTGTTAAAACTAAATTATATAACATAATTATCAAAAATTATAATATTAAAGAAATAATAATGTATTTTGTATAGAAATAAACACAATATAAAAATTATTTAATTTTTGAAATAAGAAAAAAAAAAAAAAATACAATCTGTAATAAGTTATTTAAATTGTAGAATTACTGATTTTTAATTTTTACTCTTTCAGCAAAATCTCTTTATTTGAAAAGATTTTCCTGCTCCAGGTAATGGTAACGGGAATTGCTGGGGGTGTTTCGTGTACTTATTTTGCTATTTTAGAAATAATTGAAGTTTTCCAAGAAACAGAACAAATTGATCCAGTCATGAATATTTCTATATAAATTTATGAAGCTTAATATTAAGGACTTCTAAAAAGTTATTTACAAAGAATCTTAAATGACTTTTCATGTTGAAATCTTTTCATGTGATGCTATTAAGTACATGATATACAGGAACACTCAATATTGTTGGAAATCTTAGAATGTTGCGTGAAAACAAATGTGAATAAGAGCATGTAAATTGTATATAAATCCATTAATATATATAAAAATTATTTGCAATACAAATGACTGTTGTTAAGTTGGCACAAAATATATATGAATTTAAAGTTATTGTCAATATAAATTAATTTTATAGACACATATAAGAAATGTATGATTCAATTAAATCTTATTACAAATAGTTTATTTCATAACTATCAAGGCATATTATATAAAATAATAACTTCAGAGGAAATATTCAAGTGAATTACTCTGACAAGAGTATGCCCATGAAAAAAATAATGGATAAAATCTCTCAAACAGTTACACATTTAAGACGCACATTGAGATCTATTTACTAACTAAAGTTTTGTTGACAAGATTAACTAATTTGGCAGCTAATTATACATAAATTCAAATTGAAAAAGTCAATAAATTTACAAAACAGTGAAATGTAAGTATTGATAAAATTACAAATCAACAACACAATATGCAAAAAGACATTTGATATTCAATATTAATCATTACTACAAACATCAATGCTTCAATACATAACATTGGTATTCGTTAAAACTGAACACAAACATTGAACTTCTTCAAGTCAATAAATTACCTAATCTGAAAATAGAATAACATGTATAAGTCATTAACGAATTTGACATTTAGATTTTAAAATGTATACATAAGTTGAGAAATACATCAATGCATATAAGAAATTTTTCCCTATAATTTTGTTTTATTAATAAAAAAATTCCAAAATAAATCATTAACTTTTATCAGCATTAATAAAAATTAGAACTATTACAAAATTTTTCATTCCTAATAGCTTCAAAAGTTAAAAGCAGATTAGATTTTTAAAATGATAATGTGTTTATTCATTTTCTTAAAGAATTAAAAAGAATTGAGAATACACAATTATTCTTAAAAAATAAAACAAGGAAGAAATAAATGGATATTTAAGAACTTTTTTTAATATTAAAAATTAATATGCTAAATTTCTAATAATTTTACCCATTAGTTAATAATCTTAGCAAAATGAAATGAATGTAGCTAAATGTGGTAATCTTGATAAACCATTACTCCTGTTATTACAATATATTTAGTTAATTTCTCGATGATAAATTTGATTTTAGTTTCCCACGTCATTTTTTTAAGATATTTTTATTTATATTTTTTACACATCAATTCTCTAGTACAATATGCATACTTTATGTTTGATTCTTTCAGTAATCATAACTCATTAGTTTTCAAAATACTGTAAGTGACTTTTAATGTCAGCACAAATGCTATTCTTTCCAAAATATCAACACATGATTTTATGAAGAGATTTCACTTTTGGAAGCTAGAATCACAGTAAAATATTTCTAACAGGTTTTATTATATTTTGAATACAAATACATAATAAAAAAAATCAACATTTTTAAATTGCAAAGTGAGAAATTAAATTTTTTTAAACAATTAACTGCACCAACATGAAAGTACATCAGAAATCTCAGAATTATATAGATAAGCAAATTAAACTCTGCAAAAAATTATTTTTCTATTACACTGACAATAATGATGTAAATATGTGATTGTAATTACATACTTGAAGTAGCACAAAATTTTTAATCCTATCAACCACTATATTTTTTACATCTCTCATTTTACTTAATAAGAAATAAATAGTTAAATCTTGTAAATTCATAATTTTAAAACTACTTGAAGGGAGTTTATAGTTTTCATCATTTTAATACCTTTCCATCTTTAAAATAAATTATATAAATACAAAAATATAAAATATTGAAAAATATATATTATTATTACATTAATATTGAATTGAGATAATTAAAATATTTTTAAAATAATGCATTCAATAAAAATGCATTGATTTCAAAATATATAAAATTTTTGACTTTAAGTTTGAAAATGGATATTGTATTTGAAATGTTCAAACCATAAAATTCAATAATAATTATTTTAATTGTGAACAGTGTGATTACTGTTTAGAATACCTCTGTATTTTAAGCTATAAGGAAATGCTTGGGCATGAACTTTCCTTCCAGATGATCCAGAATAGGATGGTGACATATATGGTCCTGAATAGTATCGCCATAAGATACTCGATCCCCTCTTTAATTGGCCCTTTAAAATTAAAGAATGAAAGTTAGTTTTACATTCTGGAAAATAAAGAATGGACTTTCTAAATTTTCAAGAGATATAATTACAGCCCTCTGAAGAATATCAAATCTTTAGTTAAAATACTAAAAAAAAAAAAAAAAAATTAAACAATAAATAGAATCTGGAATAAAGAATAATCTTTTTTCCTATTAACACAAATAAGACTAAAATTTATTTAATCTTTTTAATTTCATAAGTAAAATAGGCTTACTATGGCACTGAGATGAGACCAACAGTCACTCCAACTTGCATAGATTGGCATATTACCAGGCATTCCAGCTTTCAATCTAAATCCAAATGTATGTTTTCACATATATTTTAAGATTTAACAAATAAAGTATTTTTAAATAATTCTTAAAAATTACTAAATTTTGACACACAAAAAAAAATATAATTTTGAAATATAATAATCATTAGAAATTTATATCATATTTTCCTCAATAGTTAGTTAGAATAAAATGTTTTATAATTTAACACACACAAACTGAAAAATAAAACATAAAAAAGGAATATATTGTTTTAATTAAAAAAAATATATCACATAAGAAAAAGTACTAACCCACAATCATTTACAATTACAACATGACTGACTACACTAAAGGGATAAAATAAAGCACCAGCCAGGTACTGAAAGAGAAAGAAATATTTTTAAATATGACATTTTAAATTCACAAACACTACTATATTTAAAAATTACAGTTACATGTTTAACTATTCTTGATTGTATTAAACATAGGAATTTTTCTAAAACTGATATTTAACATCACAATTTAATCAAAAGACATGACTAAATAAAATATTTATAAAATTGAGTTTCTTCCATTAATGATTTGACATATAATGAGAATAAATTTGACTTAGAAAGGAATTATAAAATGTAACTCCAAAATAAAAGACAAAGAATCTTAAAATGTTTATTTTTTTTAAAATTGTAAAAATTGTTACAATATAATTTTATTTCAATTCAAGAGTATAAAGCATTTTAAGCTTCATTTCCAAATAAATCCACTTAAAATTTTGACAATTAAACAAAAATACAGAATTAAAATGTGGTGAAGTTATATATAGTGTTTAGTACTGAGCAAGCACATTTTTAATATTTTTTTAATCATTTTTTTTCCTATTTAAACAAAAGCTCTATTTTCCTATCATAATTACACATGAATTTTAATTATAATCCTC
Source organism: Latrodectus geometricus (assembly GCA_026290005.1). Classification (NCBI taxonomy): domain Eukaryota; kingdom Metazoa; phylum Arthropoda; class Arachnida; order Araneae; family Theridiidae; genus Latrodectus; species Latrodectus geometricus. Next base: position 38,720 of record JAPDSC010112778.1, read on the forward strand.
TAATTTTGTCTGTATTTTATCACAAAGCACTTAAATTAATTTCTGTAACAATTATTTTAAAGTAATATAACTCATGGAGCATTTATTTTCATAAAAATACTATGCAATACCAATAGAAATACTTTTTAAAAAAATTACATAAATTTTTTTATAACATTTCTTGACATTTAGAAATAACTAATGTTATTTAATCAGTAATAATTGGTTAATAATATTACACTGTTTATATGGAGCAGTCAAAATATAAGCAATGTCTGATAAATCTTAGTATGCAGAAAATATTAATTATGCACAAATATAAGACAAAACCAATATTTAATTGGCACATGATGCATACACATATTTAACCACAAATAAAATAAATCCACTAAATAAAACTAGAAATATACATTATATCTAGTATTCCTTATATTGATAATTTTTAAGTATTAACATTTAATAAGAGTCGTTATTTCTTATCCCATGGGTAATATATTTGTTAATACATGAATCTTACACAAGAATGTCTCAGACTGTCTCCTCTTTATCCACACACACACACACACACACACACACACACACACACACACACACAC
>JAPDSC010112799.1:0-13278 GCA_026290005.1 Latrodectus geometricus
TTTAAAATTATTTATAACCAACTTTACTGCAGTAATGAAATGTAAAGTAAATCCATATATTTTTAAAATAAGTAAAGGAAACCGTATTTAATCAGAAATAATAAGAAAAAATATTTTTTTCCACCCTATAATATTAGCACCAAAGGCATTTTATTTGGATTTTCAGTGGCTTTATTCATATCAAATTTTTATTATTTTCGGAAACCTTTATTTTTTATCAACCCCTAAATGTTTCCCCCAAAATTAGGGGATGGCATTTTAAACCATCTTTTTACTTACCAATCCGGTATCATACCCTAACAAAAAAAAAATTAAATAGGTTGAGATATGCCGAAGTAATCGCCGGACAAACATAAAAAACAAAAAAAAAAAAAAAAATATCGTTTAAAAAGAAACATCCTGTCGAAGCTATTTAAGTATTTCTTGATAAAGACTGAATATTTTTTAATTATTCTACTTATCTTACTTTTATAACACAACGTCACAACACAAGTTTAAAAAGGCCCGGTAAATAGTAATTGTAAAATAAAACGCACTCTATTTTACTAGCAACCAATCTGCAAGGCAATTATTTCATAAATAAAACAATGGGACTACCCTTTTTCTTTTTATAGTCATGGTGTAAAGCTAGACAGGACTGATTTTTCGATCCCGCCCGCGTTTTCATACATGTTTCGGCAAATTAAGAAACATGGTTAAAAATTCTATTACTGTGTTCCTTTGATTAAATTATAATAAAAAAATTATTTCTTTAAGTTTTAAGCTATTTTTAAGTGGGAATTTCTTATGCTTGTGAGTTTTCTTGCATTTGAAATATTTTGACATTTCAAATAGTTAAAAGTTCAAACATTATTAATATATACAGGGTGTTTATTAAACATACACCAAAAATTCAAGGGTTTGTTCCCTGAACTATTAAGAGTATTCTGTCCTTTGATAATTCTTGTGAACCCGCTTTGTTTCGAAAATACAGGGCGTACATAGTTTTTGTCAAATCCATTTTTATAATTTTTAAAATCATTAAATTTCTTGCATTCTTATTCTAGCTGGAGGTCATTATTTTCAACAGTTCTTGTAGATTAAAAAACTTTACCTGTAAAGTTTTGTAATAAAACATTGTTATATTGTCAAAAAGTTTGTTCGCCCTGTATCTCCGAAACAAATTTTCGCTGTATGTTTAAAAAACACCCTGTATATATAAAGGGTGTTAGGGGTTTGATTCCAAATATCATAATGCATAAAAATATGATTTATTTTATACAAAAAAGTTTAGTATATAATGGGTCAAAACTCAATTATTTTAGAAAGAGAAAATGTTTAAAAGTTTGAGAAATTTAATTTCAGGGCCAATTTGCCACCCCGGGCAGGGTCCCGGCTTGCCCACCCCTAGCGCCGGCCCTGCATAATAACTGGTGTTGCAGCAATCATTAACTTATCCATTTTATTCTAAAATTAAGAAATCGAAAAAAAGAGAAAATAAATGCAAGCAATCGGGAATGTAAAAAAATTCTCATTGGTTTAAAATATCCATGACGTCAGATTACAACGTCATAGTTACGTCACACTAAGACCTCCATAAGACGGGATTTGTATACCATAAAACCGTGTATCCCTTTCCGTACTTCCACGTTTTGCAGATTAGGCTTAGGGTTAGGACTAACGATCAACGGCATGGATAGGTATGGGACATAGTTACTTTTCTTGTAACTGGTAAGTACTGATTACAGTTACTTTTAAAATAACAAGTATTTTACCAATTACATTTTGTACTTGTTACATTGAATGTGCTGCTATCTATCGGAATAAAAAACACCAAGTTTTCAATAATTTACTAAATAAATTTATCAACAATTAAATTATTAATAAATGAATTAATAATAAATAAAAATAAACTATTAAATATATAATATTTAATATAATTTTATAAATTAATTATTATAATTAGCATTAATTTAAATTATTACCATTTATAAATAAATATTAACTTAAATAATAGGTGTTTATGTGATAATCTATAAGATAAATAATTTTTATGTGGCTTACATTTAATTAGTTACAATTTTATGTGTTTTCTTAGAATCCTTTAATTTATATTTCTCTGCACCACGATTTAATTTTTAGCATTATGCAGAAAAATCCAAATTTTCTCCAAAAACAGTTTTTCTGTGAAAAATTTCCAGCTTTTTCATAAACATTTTTCAGTCATTATAAATATTCATATTTTGTTATTTATTTTCAGAATTTAAATATTTGTATTCGTCAAAATTAAATCTTCAAATTACACAATAGTAATTTTTACCGATTTCCAATGTTACTTAAAATATAAAACTAGATAAAATAAGAAAATAATTCCTACTTTTCAACTAAATCAGCTTAATTTTTTATTTCGATTTAGTAAAATTTTTTAATGAAATAAATAAAATTTTAAAATTAAATGGTAAATAATTTGTGAATGATTATTATATGAGAGGATTAATCAATTACAAAGATATTTTTTATTTGTTAGAAAAAGAAATTATTACTTTTTGTTGAAAGTTGCTTAGAAAAATACAGCAACCACTTAAAAAAACAAAATTTTCAAATTTTTTATATTTTTAAATATTAACAAAGCAATTATATTAATATTTGTGATATTATAATAAATTGTAATTTTTCTTATAAAAAAACATTTATTTGTATTTATTTTATGTATTAGATAAACCAGGTTCTTCGGAAATAAAAATTTCATTTCAACATTAACATTTTCAAGCAAAATTGTCGCATATTAGCCAACACTGTCATGCTTATAATTTTTTAAATTAAGTAATGTAATTATATTATAGAAAAAGAATCATACACGTTAATTCAAATTTTCTTTTATTATCTAATTAGGTTATAAAAATTTCAAACATTTTTTCACTGTTTTAAATTTTTAATAAAATCATAGCTTGTAAGAAATTTCAGTTCATTTATTTAAATAGAATAATATTATATTTTGTCCAGAAATTTATGACAAATTTCAATACAAAATATATTATTTTTTGTTAGCAAATTAACTCCAGGATTTTAATTGAAACTTTGACAATTTACGAGCCAGAAAGTAACGAGTATTTGGGAAAAAAAGTATTGATTACAGGTTGTTACATTAAAATACCGATTACAAAATACTGATTACAAGTTTTTATTTCAATGCCAGCAATGTTGGCGCGAAATTTCAAAACGACATAAAAAGTTATTATTTTTTTAATATTATTATAATAGTTTTTATGATAAAAAAGGATTATTCTCTTTAAAGGTGAGTTTTTTTATTTATTAACATTACAGAGATATTTCTTTGTTTAAATAACATTAATTGCTCAAGTAATATGTAAGACATTTCGATCACACGTGGGAAATATGCATATCTTTCTGAATTTAGCTTTAAATTTGCTTTTATTTTATTATATTGATTACTACTTTTATTTATATATATATATATATATATATATATATATAATTTAACAATTATTATACCATTTAAAATTGAATAATAAAACGAAGTATAAAAAATTTTTTAAGGGTTTGAATAATGTGCCTGTAAATAATTGTTTATATTTTTGTCTTAAATTTAGTTTGATTTTAAAAAAGAATTATTTCAGTGATACTTATTATTTAAAAAGTATTACTCAAAGTATTATTTATTTCTTTTTAAATTCCTTATGTATTGACAGCATGCTTTGTTTTCAAATTTATTGCTTTCATATATAATTTAAATATTTTTTAAGCTGATTACGGTTATTAATTATGTGTTTAAATGCTTAATTAAATTTTTGTCATAATTTTTGTTTGTATACAAAATACTAATTGTCTGGAATTACTTATTTATTTCTTATTATTTTTTGAGTAATTACTATTCTAATTTTTCTGTTTTAAAAGAAATCTAAAATTATTTAAAAAATACTTATTTTATTAAACAGTGAAATTTGCTAAAAATGGAGAGCATTAAAAACATGTTGTATTAATAATCATAAAAGTTATTTAAAATTTTTGTCATAGTAGGATATAAAACAAGAGGAATAAAGTTTTTTTCTTAAGCATGGAAAACTTAAAATAAGGAAACTAACTTTATAATCCATATCTAAAATTCTAATATAAATGATTGCGATTTTCTCATAATGGAGCTTTATTAGTCTCTGTTAAAAGATCCTAAATTCATTTAAATAATTTTTTTTGGAAGTTTATTTTTCCTATCTGATTAGTATTTTACAATTATTAAGCATCAGAATATATTTTCATTATTTAATGTAGCTAATCTTTTTAATACCTACTTATTTATATTTTTTTAAAAATATTCTATATCCAGGTATATTTGGTTAAAATTATATTAGATATATTTGCTTTTAATAATTTTTATCAAAATTTTATTTTATGATATAATTTACAGATCTTTCTTATTGATCTGAAATGTTTTATTTTTAAAAACATTATACTACCATACCATTAACCTGAGTCAATTAAACACAAAAATATTACTTGCTATTGATCTGGATTTGATCATGCAAAAATTTTCTGATGCCGCAAAAATTTTTTTCACATCTCAATATGATGAAAAAAATACGCTTAGAAGATAAGAATTTCTTACCTTATATTAAGATGAATGAGTAGTAGTAAAAATTTTGTTGGTGTAGGTAACACATTAAATTATAAAAAGGAGTATTTTCATGAGTTTTTAGACTTTATGAACGATTAAAAGTGACTTTATACATTCTAACTGTTGCCAGAAAGCATAAAGATTTCAAATTTACAATAATTATTTCTCTAACTTCGGTACAAATAATACAGAAAACATGTGTCAATTATAAAGGTTCTCCATAAGCTATATTTGTGAAAATAAAAGTAATTCTTAAAATCCTTTATATTGATTTATTAAACTAAAGTTATAGCAAAAAATTAAAAAGTCTAATATGGATTGAATAAATTAAATTTAAAATGCTGGCATATTTTTTCATTTAATTATGATAAAGTAAGATGATAATCTCTTAAATTAAATGGAATTTAATGTTTTTCATTAACTGCATTATAATATAATATTGGGGAAATCAAATAGTTTTAATCATTCATTATATTTCTTAATAATATTTATTATATGGACACACAATAGATATACCAATTTTTTGTCAATTATTGTAGCAAATTTTCATCTCTTTATACATATCATATAGTTTTTTACATGCTTTCTGTGTATTTTATTTGTTTACTGTATATTAACTTATTTATTCGTTTATTGTACATTAACTTGTGATAAATATGGCTAGTATTTGTATACATCTGTCAATTATAGCATTATTTGTTTTATAGACATTTGAACAAATAAAATTTTTTAAATTTGAGAAATATTAAGTTTTAGTAAATATTATTTTTCCTAAATGTTGCCAAAACTACATTACAAGTCTGTGGAAAAAGACATGCAACTGCAGGAAAGTATTGTTTCCTTCTTGTAATTAGAGTTGTGTAGTAAGAAAATTCATAACAGTCCTGAAATTTTTTCAGCCTGTCAAACTATTTCCATCCACGATGCTATTTGTCAATGGTAAACCAATTTGAACTGAGAAGAGTGTCATGTGTGGCGGGCTTAACTCTTCTTTTTGGTTTTTAATGTCCCTTCCCAAAACATGGATCTTGTTTCTTGGCAAAAAAATGTCAACAAAAAAGCCCGCATACCAATATTAAAAATATCCTGAGTTCTTTATTTTAAAGGTATTAATTGATTTAATTAATACTTTTAAAGCTATGATTCATAGTAACCTTTTTTTATAGCAAACCCTGTGTAATTCTGAAAATGGATAATGTTAATGAAAAATGGTATTTCACTACTGAGCAATTGGCGAATACACCAAGTAGAAGATGTGGGATTAGTGAATCCAGAGAACTATCTTTTCGACAAGAAGCTGCAGATTTCATTCAGGATATGGGGCAAAAATTACAGATGTATCCTTTCTGTGTAAACAATACATTAAACCAAATTTAAATATATTTTTACATTTGAGTACATGATGAAATCTGAGTGTTATTTTACTATACAATTGATTATTTTTATAACCAAAGCTTGATACATTACTCAATTTTTTTACTCTGACATCCTCTTTCATTGAAAATGTGTGAGCAATTTATAAACACAAAAGTTTATTTAATATTAGGTGGGTTAGACTTAACTAATGTATAGAATGTTTTGCAAAGTAAATGTCTTTAATTTAAAATGTTGCTGTTATTAAATTATAATCTTTAAAAAATTAACATTAATACATTGTTATGCTGAAATATAACTTGATTTCTTTTGATTGAAACTGCCCAAATATTTTCATTTTAATATTAAATGATAGAAATTTTAGTTAAAATTATATTATTATTTTTGAGTTAAATATCTTGTAGATATGGATATGACATCTTATTTACATATTACCAAATATAATTTAAAATTCTTATAACTATTAAACAATACATAAATTTTTTTATTTGAAATACTGATATTTTACAAATTTATGCTTTCACTTTTCTACTTAAAAATAAGTTATAAGTAATATGGAATCATGGTTTACTGTTTATTATGTTCACTATAATGCATTTCTTTGGTTTTGTCAGATTCCACACAGTCCTCTTAACCATTAAAGAAATGTAACCTGGATGATGCAGCTGTTACATTAATTTCTAAATCAGTATATTTGATCTGATTAATTATAAATCATAGATAAAGTTATGAAATATTAAGTGATTACAACATCTAAAATCTTACAAGTTCATTTGAATAATCTTCAACAGAAATTTTAAGGAAAATGCATAGTTTAAACTAAATGTTCTAAATTCTCTTTGCAATGGCTTATAATCTAAACTTTCCAAATAGAATATTACTGAATTTCTTTAGTACACTGGATCTTTATGATGTTATAAGAAATTAACGTATCTTGGAAAATGTTAATACCTGCCAAAAATTCACCACATTTTTTAAAATTTGCTCAAAGGATTATGTGTCACATGTAATTTCTTATTCACATTGTTTTAATGCTTTAACATCTAGTTATTGATTTTTTTTTTTTACTACTAGTTTTTAAATGATATTGGTTTTTACCTTTTTATATAAATTTTAAGTTATTTCTTTTAAGTCTTTAATGGTTTTTGAATTTTGTCATAAATTTTTCATTACTATGTGAAATATTGAAAAAAAAAAAAAAAAAAAGATATTCCATATTAATTAGAAAAATGCTGAAAAACGTTAATATGAAAGCTTATTTGAATATATTGTATAGCCATTTGAAAAACTGAATTCCATTTTTATAAAATCTTATTATTATAAATTTTTTTAAATGTTATTAAATAGCCTTACTATTACTTGTAAAAACCTTTACAATTTCAGAAGGCAAATTCTGATTATGACTAATGTAATCAAATTGAGTATGCAGCTAATCACATGTTATTCTCTTTCATTTACAAGCTACTTTTAAAAATTTTTGATTTTCCTTAGCTATATTTAGGAACCTATTATCTATAAGTACAGCTATCGTAATAATGCACAGGTTTTATATGTTCCATTCTTTTACTGAAATCGACATGAAAGTAAGTATTTTTTAATGTGTTAAAAATTTTAAATGAAAGTATGTAAAAATAGTTCTTTATTGATTTCTTGTAAATAAGTCTTAACTTTATTTCTTAAGAAAAACTTTATAAACCAGTACTGGTTCAGTTATGTTTCTAATTTTTGTGCCAAGCTATGCAGTTATTTCGCCAACCTAAATTACGTAATTTCGTGGAATGTCTGATTTTTAAAATCCCACCCTTGTGCTATATTTGATTTTAAATATCAAGGTTTCAAAATATCAATATATTTAATAGAGAAATACTGCAAAAGTAAACAAACTTAATTTGAGATATATTACAGAACAAATTTATACTGGAAATTAAAGTTATTCACACTAGATTAATGAAATATCCACAATCAATTATTTTCTTTTAATTACTCAAAAAATACATTGTGTATAATATGTATTAAGTATTTGCAATTGCACTATGAACCTAAGTCAACATAAACATAGTAAATTCTATTTTAATGGTTTCTAACTAACTGGGCAGTGGGGCTCATCTTGGAACATCTGATGCAACACAGTTTAGAATGTGTGAAAAACCAGGCAATAAAGCTAAATAATTAATGTAAATAAAATCCATTTTAATAAAAACTCTTTATTTATTAAATAATCATTATTACACATATTCTAAATGTAATTAATCAGGCAGTACAATTCACTTAGAAAACTATTTTTATCTGAAATATATTTACACTATACTTCTTAAATACATAATTTAGTATATAAAATAACATTTAATTGAATAATATTTAAATTATATTTGATTAGAACTTACTTTGTATATATGATTATAATCTAATCATAACCTTCTTCAGGTTCCATATTTAAGAAACTGTATTTTGAAAATAACTTTTAAAAATATAAATTATGATTAAACAACTTAACTAATATTATTTATATCTATTTTGGTTGATAATTCTTCAGGGCCACAATAGAGTGAAGATTTAGTATTTTAATTACCTTAATATAAAATGCTAAAATACATAATTGCAAAGAATTTTTTTTTTTAAACAATTTTGTTTTAGTACAGAAATTTCAAGTGATAAAGTTTGATAATTTTTATAGGCTATAATTTTTTGCTAGTGAATGTGGATTGATCAATTTTTATTTGAAGTAAATTCTGTTTAAACTATGTATTCTGTATTAGCATCACTGCAGCTAATTTCACGCCAATACTTTAAATAGAGTTAGTGCTTAATCTATAGTTAAAAACATTATTTTACAAATCATGAAAAAAATTTTGTTGAAATTCAATTGGGTCATAAAGCTGCTCATGCTAATACCCAAGTACCAAATTTTTTTTTTACTCTGTAATGTATTAAAGATTTTATTTCTTATCTAGAAACTATCTCCTACTGCATTATTTATGGCTTCTAAGTCAGAAAACCAACCAAGGAAACTTGAACACTTAGTCAAGGTAGCACTTAAAAGTTTGCATAGAGATTCCCAATCTCTGGATGTACGGTCGCAGGTATGAACTATTTTTTATTAATTTACATGTTATTAATGATTGGAAATTGGTTATTTTTAAACTTACAAACTCATTAATTGATTTGGTATTTATATGCTGTGGTCACCATACCCAATTTTTTTCCGAAATTTAAGAAGCGCATAACCTATAAAAATAATTTTTTAAATTTTCTTACTTGTTATTAAAAATAATTTTCTAAATATAAGAATTTTTTTGAAATTCATTCTGCCTAAGGTGAGCCTGATATATGTAAGTACCATGTTACTGGAGTTTTCGAAGTTCTGAATCTACATTTAAAATAGCATAAGGATTTTAAAAACAATTACAAGATTAATATTTCATCAAAACCTTGTACATTTTTTTTAATATTTTAAAACATAACAATTTTTAGTAATTCTTGATATTAATATTTCATTATGTTTTATCAAACACTTTTACAATTTTTTTTTTTTTTTTTGTATTTGATACTTTAAAACATAATGATTTTTAGTTATTCTTAGTTATTACTTCACATCTAATATGCTGGAATTGAATGAACAATGTATTTAATCTCTTGAATTTAATTTTTTTCATATACACTGATTTTTTTTCTTTACTTATCAGTTAAGAGGAATGGAAAACTATGTAAATTGTTAAAACTTTGCACTTAGTTTCTGTGATTTAAGCATTTATAATTTGATAGCTGCTTGAATTGTTTTTATTTTTTTTTTCTGTGTAAAGTGTTTTAACATAAGTTTGTTTGAAGTTAATGTTGTTGGATGTATATACTGCTGGCCGCCATAAATATAACACCCTGAAGGAAGCATGCAAATAATATGAAACTTATTACAAGCATAAGCAGAGGTGACACATGCAAATGATTATAATTACAGTGCAGACACACATCACGTGTGCATATGGTGTCACTTCAAAGCGCTACTTAAGTCTTTCAAAGATTTCAAGTTCGGCAATTGTGGTTTTTTTTTCCCATCAAATATCCTATTTTGACTGAGGAAAGATGGTGGCCTAGTGAGATTGTGGATTATCATTCAGGGAAATCAGTAGTCATGTTAGATGATGCCAAACAACTGTAAGGTGGATGTGTGATCGCTGGATACAGGAGGGTATGCCAGACCGAAGTGTGTGATTGTATCCACGTTAGTATCCCAATTCACGTGATGAAAAGCAAATTAATTGCATGGCAGGGACAAAATGTTCAGCCACATCACAACCCATAGCATAGCACATTCAGTCTGTAACGCATCATACATCATCTGCCCAAGCCATTCGACTTTCTTTACTACATATTTGTCTATATGGGAAATGTCCATTGTTTTGTCTACTCTTGGTGCAGCACTACACAAGTCTTTGACAACAATGTTTTTTTAAAAAAAGGATACGAATGTCAAAATGAAATAAAATTGTCTTTACTGTCAAGTCCCACTTCTGTATGCAACACCACGATCATTGCATTCGAGTCTGAAGGCTCTGTGGAGAGAGGATGTTGAACAGCTTCATTATACACTGCACCTGTTATTATGGTATGGGGGAATATTGGATATCATTCTTCACTCTAGTACACATTTCGGTTACTTTAAACAGCCAGCACTACATCTGAAAGGTGTTGAAGCCAGTTGTTCTTCCTTACCTTCGGGGCTTGCCCACAGCCATTTTTCAATAGAATAATGCGCAACCACATGTTGCAAGCATAATTTTTTTGCATTAACCACTTTATTCTTCAATTGCTTCCCTTTTTCTCATTTTTTAAGTCAAGCTGGCAGCAGAATAGTTTTAGCACTTTTGCCTTTAGTTAGAGTTCATGGTTTCTCTCTTTTTTTTTTTTTTAAATAATTTGTTAGTATGCCAAAATTATGCTGCACTATCATTATTTGATTCTTTTTTTTTTTTCGTTAGACTTGTAAACATAACATTTCTATCCTTTGCGACAATTCCTTTTATTTGAATCTTGCTTCATCTTTTTAAAGTGGCAAAATTATCATCAGAATGGTTAGTCTTCAATTTAACAGTTAGGTGGTTTGATTTTTATGTAAGGCTTGATTGTTAATAGTAATTCAAAATCCACTTTAAATTGTCTACCTTTGCCTAATTACTGATTTTATGTATCAACCCTTTCTTTATGCAGTCTAGTATTTTGATAGTAATTTGCTTATTAAAACTTAGGATTTTAAGACTATCCCCCATGGTCCTAAAAGTTCTTGGAATGTTTACTTTTGAAAAAAATAAACAAACACATTTAAGTATTTTTAACTTTTTTGTAGTCCTTTATTTATATTTTGGGAAATATTAATAGTTTTATGAAATTTTCATTTTTTATTTCGTGAAGTTTCCAAAGAAATGGTTAAAAAAAGAATTTCAACATTAATTTTGATCTCTACATTATGTATAGCAAGGTTTTAACATATTGTGAGACTTTGATTATAAGATAAAATCTGCATATTTGCTAACCTAAATGTTAGCATTCTAACTAACTGTGAACTAAATAATTTGGTTTTGATTCCTGCTGTTGTTGTCAAATTTTTTAGTATAAAGACAATTGTGTGTATGCCGAATTTTCTGATAATGAATAGCAATTTTACTTTGCAATCTTCTTTTTTTTGTGAAAATTGTGTTAAATGATAACGTGGTTGTTTATCAATGTTCAGACAAAAAATAAATAAATAAAACATTTTTCATTATATTTTTAATTGTTAAGCATCACACAGGATAATCACCATGAATTTTGTTCTTTAAAAGAGATGGCAAGTACCTGTCATGTAGCAGAATTGGATATGCTTTCTTCAACATTAGAAGGCCATGAATATCCTTTGTAACTTTTATCCTTACATGTCTAATTGGTTTCAAAATTTACTGATAGTTTTCAGTTAAACTTTTTACTCACTTTGAGATTCATTCCAAAAGTCTTAAAATATCTTCTATTTAAATATGCTAAATCCACTTCAAATGAATGATTTCATGAGTAACTGTTAGGAATTTTAAAGTCCACATTCATTCTAATGTTTCCAATATAGTTATCGAATGTAACAGTGTAGTGCAGTTTTATTTACTGAGCAACAATATACACTGTTATTACAGCATTAAATTGTTTATGATATATGTCCATGTTAGTGTCTTTCACATTTAATTTTTAAGCAAGATAAAGTTTTGTCACACATTAGCCTTTGCTTTAAGAGCATCCTCAAAAACCACTTGATTCTGTTCCTGAAAAGTTCCTGTGTGCATGTTTTTTTTTTTTTTTTTTTTTAAATTTATTTTAATTCTAAATAGTTGAACTCAAACTATTCTGTGTTACAATAAAGAGGAAACAAAATTTTTTATGTTCAAGTTCTATTTAAGCCCGGCAGGCTGGCTGGCTTGATTCCTGTTAAAAATATTTTCTTGATTAATTAGTTTTTTTCTCTTTGGTTTTAAATTAAGGACATAAATGAGGCTGTTGAAGTTAACAATTTGTATGGATTCACAGTAATATGCACGTTTTTAGTTGAATTGTGCAGTTTTCAGCCATTTGCTAAAAATTGCAAAATTCTGAAATTATGAATGTATGCCTTTCAATTTTTACAAAGAAGATTATTTATTAATGGCATCTGTGGTATTTGTGGTTTTTAAATAAAAATATGTGCTTTTGATAGTAGTGGCGACAATTTCTTCAATTTTATAATTCATTTTTAAATTTTATTTATAATGTTCTTTTAATTTAAAATCATGTAATTTTAAATTAAATCAGTCTGAAATTTATATAATTTTTGAAATTTATATAATATATAATTTTTGTTTTCACATTTCATTTATGAAAATTGATATATGATTGAATATTTCATTATAGGCCTATCAAAAACTTATGCATGAAGTTCTTGGACTTGAAAACATTTTAGTTCAGACTTTAGGTAATAAATTCTTCATATGATATGTGTACCTTTTTATGCTTGAAATATCTACTTAAAATACAATTTGAATTCATATTAAGTATGGAATTTTGGTTCATGTGAATAGGAAAATATTTGAATTTCTGGTTTGTTTTAAAATCTCACAATAGATAAAAATTTTGCTTTCTCTGTCCTAAATATTTGACTTTTAAACTTTTAGTAATGATTAATTTTTTTATTAAAATGTTGTGTATTGTAAGTGATGTGGTTATGGAATGATTTAGTTGTTTTGTTAATTGAGCAGTGTATGAAAGCCGCTGGAAATAACTTTGAAAATATTCTATAAATAAAGCAT
>JAPDSC010112804.1:0-18680 GCA_026290005.1 Latrodectus geometricus
GCTCAAAATGAAATATCGGCAACTCTAATGTAATAGGGGCTTAAAAGGTTGGTTTGTGGAAATTCTTTCATTCAACAGAGAGTTCACAATCAATTAAAAATTTGGTTGGAAAATATTGTAATTTTTTCTCACGAAATAATGTCACAGACATTGAAAATGTTTCTTTTAGTGAATAAAAAAATTCATGTTAAATATTAACTATAATTTATGTAAAAGTTTCGTCATCAATTTTTTTATTAATACATCAAGGAAAAAGGTATTTGCAAAGGAAACAAATAAAGAAAAAACTCACATTTATGTAAAAATCTGGTTAATTTTTACAAATTTACAATTAATTATATTAATATTTTTATGAAATATATTACAGTTTCTCAAAACTAATCCTGTCCTTTTGTAATAAGTCACTGAATATGAAAAATTATAAGCAAATATTTAATACAATTTCCTGAAATGTATTTAAAAATAGATAATCTCTTAAATAAAAGTGGAAATTTTTATAAAGTTTTTTGATGGGAATGATAAAATTTGTATTTTATTGATAATAGTGCAAAATAATGGTTTTTCAGTGTTCATTGATTCATATATAATGAATTTCGAAAATGGCAACATCTTTTCATGATATTAATTTATCGGCAATTCTGAAACATTGAACCGGCGCCATTTTCCTGTAGTTGTTAAAAAGAAATAGTCATAAATGATTGTAATTGTATAAAGTGATTACAATTTACAGTTTAAAATGTCTAGGCGATCACAATTATTTGTGGGACGACTTCCATTAGATTCTCATGAGCGAGAAATTGAATCTATATTCGATAGATATGGGAGCTTGGTCAGGTGCAACTTGAAGTATGGTAAGTGTAATTTTTTTTGATATTTTAAATTAAATAATGAATTCAAAAGAAAATAGTTTTAACAGTATTTATTTTATTTTTATCCTTTTACTGTTATTTCTCAATTTCTTATTGCTTTCTTTTCGGCAGTAAAATTTTCTATAACATATTTTTGTCATTTTAAATCTATTAAAATATAAATAATTATTTTAGATATTGTAAAGTAAGAGTTTCAAAATGAAATCTTAAATAAAAAAAGCTAACGTTGCTCTAATTATTTTTAAGGTTTTCACTAATTCTTTCTTATTTAGGGATATTAATTATTTTATTTTTTGTTAAAATATTTGGTGGCTTATTGTGAATCATGATTACTATTTTTCTCATGGTAATTGTGAAGCTCGACTGCTAATTTTTCAATCTAAATTATCTCTTGATTGTGTCTCGTGAATATTATGCTGGGAATAGGTTTTCATGGCGAAGAAAAAAATTTGTGTTGGTATATTTTTAATATCGCTGATAATTAATAACCTTTGGACTTAATCAAATTTAAAAATTAATGAAAAAGGCTCACATTAAAATTTGGGCAGTAGTTTTTACCGTAGGAATCAATAAGTAGTAAATAATATTTTATAAAAATTCTATTGTGTCCTTTTTCCTTGTTTCTCACAATTATGAAATTTTATAATAAAAATTAAATAAAAAAAATCAGTTTATAAGCTAAATTATATTGTAAAATATGAAAAAAAATGATTAATTATAAAATTTTTTGAAACTGCCGAAGATCTTAGTATTTTCAGACAGGAAGCATCCATTCATGTAAATAATTTAAAAAATGTTCAATTGAAAAGTAAAAACGAAATTCATAGAATGTTATTGAAAAAATTGAGTATTAAAAATTTATATTGATTTTTGTGATTCTAATCCTTCATATTAACAAATTAAGTTAATTATTGGTTAGCTTGGTGCAAATCCTGCTAATCTTTTTTTCAGAAATATTTTAAGATTGTTATAAGTGACTAAAGCTGAAAGTGTTCTTCAATGCACTAAAAGTTTTTTTTAGATAATTTGATTGCTCTTAAGAACAGCTATGTTTTGATTCTTGTTATATATTTGGCATCACCTCAAAAGTCATTCAATTTTATCTATCTTTACACAAATTAATAAATTTGTTTGTGGTTGCATTTGAAATGTGTGTATGGAATTCTTGCATCTTAATGGTACAGTAATTCTTCCATGAATCAGAATAATTACTTTCAATATTTTTTTATTGTATTCATAGAGACAATAAAACTCAATGAGAATTTCTTAAAGCCTTGACTAAGTAGTATTTATTGGCTTGGTAGCAAATTCCATTAGATGTTTACTGTAACAGAATTGAACCAGTATTGCTATATTAATTTTGAAATAAACTTGTGAAATTAAATTTTTAGTAAGAATGTATATTATGGTCTCAGCCTAAACTTTTCTCTCTGAGCGGAGATGTAGATATTAGGATTTCATTTGCAGCCCACAATGAGCGCCAGTCGAGTACTTAAAAAATATAATAATCATGTAAGAAATCAGGAATTTTCTTGATTCTAAATTGCTTAGCCTAATACTAAATAAGAAAGCAACAACCATCATATAAAAAAATATGGATTTTTCCAAATTTCAAATTGCTAAACCTAACACTAAATGAGGAAACAGTAATCATTTTAAGAATTGGTTGAAAGTTTATATATGAAAATATTTCAGAATTAAAAATGAAATATGACGAAATATAATAGTAAGAAAAAAAATTTGTATCTAAATGAAAATTACTTTTACTATCATCTATTTAAAAATAAAAAACATTTTAGAATTAATAAATGAATTTTTATATTTAATAAAATTTTCGGTTAATTCCCAGTGAACGGTACGCTCCTTGTACGATACGCATATATACAACGGTACGCATATATACAATTATTAATTAATTGTATATAATATTGTATAAAATTATATTATTTCTATAAAATAATATAATTTTATATTATATAATTAAATTAATTGTATATTGTATAATTATATTAATTGTATAAAAATAGCGTACCGTACACTGGGATACAGCCAAATTTTCGTAAATCCAGTAATTTTAAATAGAATGTTACAAATCATTAGCATACAAAAATAGAAATTTGGTTAAATCTTATGTATTATGTAACAGATTTACACTAAAAATTACAATTTAAGTCAAGATTATACAAATTGTTTGAAGCAATTCCTCAAATTTAATTATTTCTGCAATAACTATTAAATCAAAACAAATCTGGAATAATTTGAAAAATAGAACAATTTTAGTTTCATTTATTATTGAAAATTTAAAACATAGTTCTAGTAATTCTATGTCTGCAGTAATTAATTAGAATAAATTTCTTATCTTCATTTTTCTGTTACAATATCTTTTTTATTACACTACTATAGAAGACAAGTTTTATACTCCAGAGCTATTATAGTCAATGCAAAACCCAAACGGAAGCACATGAAAATTCAAATTATCAGCATGTGGGCAGCACATGTACACCAGAAAGACATTTCATGGCCACCTTGGCTATTAATTTTGATGAATTAATTTGGTGAAGCACAAAATAATCACCCAAGTTTATCTACATTTGGCGATTTTGCGCTTTTGATCTAGGACCGTATTGTACATTTTAGCCCAATTATTTTAGGACCTGATATTTTTTACTCGTAATTCACTAATATCTTAAACCTCTCAGTAGTTCCATTTTATATTTGCTTGATGAATGATTCCATAGTTTCTCATCTCTTCACTCCCAGTGGTAATAAATCAAAAAGTTGTTAACCTTTTCAAGATGGGGTGCCTTTGTTTAAAACGCACGCTCAGGACGAAGCAGAAGTAAAAGGAATTACGCTACAGGACGGGGGTTTTGCTCCACTAGACCTAATGTTAGGGAAAAAACCGCAAATAATTAAGTTTAAGTCCTACCACTGTAATTTTTGGTAGTATTTTAGATTGTAACGTAATCTGCCGGACAGCATTAAAACTAGACATTAATAATGATTTTTTCTTCTATTTATGAGAAAATACATAAAAAAAAGTTTGTTTACCTTGAGAAATAATTTATGAAATTGCTAATCCAACTATTCCAAAATAAAAATTGACAAAACACATTAATATACTTTCACATTAATAAAAAATATACAACAAGGGCTATTTACAAAAAGAAAATTTGAAATAAAGACTGAATGTGGAAAATCTCAAAGCAGGGAGAAACGCAAAGTCCTATGTTGCAAATGTCCGTGTCAGAATCGTTAGAAATATCACTTTCTAACTTTTTAGCAAATGAATTCTCACTTTCATCTATATCGCTTGTTGGTTCATTTACCATACGAGTATATTCATCCTCTGATAAATAATGCTTTCATGCTATAATAATCTATAGTCAAGGCTTTCTGAACAAGAGAAGTGCGCAAAATATATCCAAAAGCAATACAAACTGTAACAAAACTGGTGCTGAAATCCTGAAAGACTCACATAGTAACGAAAACAAACAAAAAAAAGTGCTTGGAGTACTATCAGAAGCAAGAATGCTTATATCACGTGGAGAGTTAAAGAGCCGAGCTGCGTTTACATTATTATTTCCCCCTTCCGCAGCCACAGCTGACAAGCAAAATACAAAAAACAGCCAGATTATAAGCAATCTGAAGGTCAGAATACTATAACTACGTTCAGTTTAAATGTAATCGACACAGAGTGCCATCTAGTGGCTATTAAAAATTGTTTCAGCTTAAAATGCATACCTGCACTGCCCGTCCACTAGGCTTGTTCTTCAGGAGTGCACAGGTGAACCGCCCAGACCTCGCATACGTCATAGGTACGAAATGTATATATGATTCGCCCGTCGCGATAAAGTTAAAATAGTTCAATGTAGATGTTTCAAATCATATTTTTTTTATAAATGGTGTAACAAGTTCATGATTTTGAATATATGTTTTATGCTATTGTTAATGCTCAAATGCTCTGAATATGTAACATGAACAGTATCTGAAAAATAACTTTAGAATATAATGTATTAAATGAAAATCAGTTTTATAATGTTATATATATTTTAATCATGAATGTAGACTTTTTGCCTTTTTTTTTAAATAAATAAGTAATTATTGACTTTATTTTTAAATTGCGTTTTTGTTACAGGAACTGGAATGGCTTATGCCTTTGTGGATTATGAAGACAAAAGAGATGCTGAGGTAAAAAATAATTTTATGTTTTTTCCTATTTTTGATTTAGATACCCAAAGAATTATTTTTATATCTTTAAAATGCTTACATTAACTATAAAGTAATACTTTATAGTTAATGTTTTTAATATTACCATAAAACATTCTATAGATTTGTTTAATAATTGTTATTTATTCAGTGCTAATTAAGCACATCTGTTAGCTGAATGGTTTGTGCTTTAATATCTTTTTAATGTATGTGTTTGATTTTCACCCTGGGGTTTTATGTTTGTAGTGGTTTAAGATTAATTTTAAATCATCTTGTAGAAATAAATACCATATACAAAAAGTAACTAATAACTTGGTTGATGTATTTTATAGAAATCAAAACCAACTTTAGCTTCTAGTCAAATAAGCCTTTATGTCTAATATATATGAGAATAAAACAAAAATTGGCTTTAATGAAGACTTATTCTTGTTTTAAAAAAATACTTCAAATTTAAAAAAATGTTTTCTTAATTCCTATTAGTTCATTTTGCATGGAAGTATTTTTGTTATAGACACAAAAAGGTGAAAGGAAATGTAATTTTTTTTCTTCTAAGGATTTGTTGTTTCCCTTCCAATACAATTCGTTACAAATTAATATAATAACTTAAGCAAGAGAATAATTTAAGCAGTAATTTATTATATTAATAATTATCTTGATAAATGATTTGCATTCCTATACACTGATTAATAAAATAAATAATTTGGTGCTTTTCTAGTAACTTGAATGGTAGTAAACATTTAATTTTTATCAAGCAATTAACTTACTGTGTGAAACTTCTATTAGTCTATCAGAAAGAAAAGTTTTTTTAAAACTAACAACTTACTTACTGTTTTTATCTTGTGAGGATAATTCCCCTGTATTTTTCTTTGCCTGTTTGTTGCCATGGAAACGAGATATGTTCCAATTTCAACTGGAGTAATCAGAAAAGTACTAATTTGATCTTACTGAATGCTTTGAGAATAACATTAAATATTGTCATTATAATTTTAACCCATATTTGAAATGGGCTGTTTTTATATTAACCACACTACTTCATTTAAGCTATTATGATGAATTTTTGCTATTGATTTCTAAGAATCTAACTTCATTTTAAATCAACAAAATTAAAATATTTGTGTAAAATAACACTTAGATTACCTTCAAAAGATAAATCAACATTTGTGGTATCAAAAATGCAAATTTTAAAAATTTTAGATTTATTAAAAATAAAATTTAACATCAATTAAAAAACATAAAATGATTATTTGAATATTATGAACATCATGTTTAAAATGCTATTTTAAATAACTAGATCTGTGTACTTAAATTAACTACCATTGTTAAATTGACATAAAAGTATTCTAACTGTGATCCAATACTAATTTGATTTGATCATTTTTCCTAGTCTTGATGTTTTAATAAAGAACTTAGATTCCCCTGTGGATTCTAAATGTGTAGAGGTTTACTTATGAAACTTTAATTTCAAAGATAATTGTCTTTTAATCTGGAACTTGATTTATTTCATCAATGCATTAAAAAAAAATTTCACTAATTCAAAACAAAATGATTTTTTTGCAATTGTAAATTTTTTTGTTTTAAATTTTTTAAACAAATGGTCACTAAGTATTTGTGTTTTATTAATATTTGGTAATAAGCACAAAAATGCTGGTTAATAATTTAATTCTTATGAACAATTATATTTTAAAATTCAGATAGAAATATGTATATAATCTACTTGGCTCTAAAAGAAAATAGAAGAAATAATTGCTTAGAATTCCAAATTTATTGAATGATTGTGTGGAAAGGGATTAAGATTTAATATTCATACAAAAATTTCAAGCAATATCACTTATAGACTAAATTCACCACTTTTCATGTGTTGTAGCTTCCAGTAGTAAATGTGTACCTAATTTAAGGGGAATATTACATATTAGAAGGTTTAAAAACTGAGCTTTCTAACAAAAAGTAAGCATTTTTCCCCCTTTTTTTAGCGTGGCAATCTATGAAGAATTATGCCTTGAATTTTTCTAATTTCAAAATGCAATGACTTTTAAATTAGCCTGAGATCAGTATCTTCTTTAAATTTATTGATTTGTGTAAAGATAGATAAAATTGAATGACTTTCGAGGTGATACCAAATATATATCAAGAATCAAAACATAGCTGTTCTTAAGAGCAATCAAATTATCTGAAAAAAACTTTTAGTGCATTGAAGAACACTTTCAGCTTTAGTCACTTATAGCAATCCTAAAATATTTCTGAAAAAAAATTAGCAGGATTTGCACCAGGTTAACCAATAATTATCTTTTCTTGTGGCTGTTCTCATTTTCCAATGCAAATACCACTTTTGTCTTTAATTTAAAAGTTCTTGGGTTCAAATCCCACTATGGACTTGAGTTGAGCTGGTAGCCAAATGATTAGCACTATTTTCGGTTCTACAGTTCTTGGAATCTCACCTTGGGCTTGGATGTTTGTTATGGTTCTGAATCAACTTTAAACTGTATATCCTGGTCTAATTAGACCTCATGTGCAGAAAATGACCGTTGTATGACAAACTACTATGGACTTAGATGTTTATAGTGGTTTTGAATCCATTTAAGGGTGCAGCTTGTCCAATTTTGGACCTTGCACCACAAAACCCAACCAACCAACGAATCCATTTAAAACTATAGGTCCCAGTTTAATTAGCCTTCACATGGAAAAATGATTGTTGATTGACAAACCAATCAACTATGCAAGTACTTGGCAGATCAAAGGATAAGAATTTTATGTAGATTTTTTTTATTTAGAAGCTTAAGAAAGATACTTTAAAATATGCATATTTATATCAGTTTAAATATATAATAATCATTTGATGTTAAGCTTTAAAAGAAACTACATCTATTTTTTATTAAGTTTGATGGACATTAAAACAATTTTTTGAATAAATATTTTTAAAAAATGAAGTTTTAATGCTTATGATTAGGTTGTGTACTCGTTCATACATTTAAGTGAATTCTTAAAATATTGTATAATATTTCAAAATATAATTTTTCAACATCTAAAATTTACCTATAAGCCAAACTAATGTTCAAGTTTGAGTTAGATTTATAGGAGAATTTTATTAGTGTTTTCTGATTTTTCTGTCTACTCCAGTTTGATTCTACTGACTACTTCTAGTTAATCAGAACTGAATGGTTAGCCATTTAACAGTGTATTAGTTCAGCTCCCATTTAAATTGTGGTTGTTCTTAGTAGTTTAAAGTCACTTAAATTATTTTTCAAGTTTATTACTTTGATACAAGAGATTCTTTCTGAATTTGTAATCTCAAACTATTCATTTTGTATTAGTTTTTTAATGAAATTTCTCATCTCATTTTAGATGAAAAATTATATGATTATGTGTGTGTATCTTAATTATATAGTCTTATAGACTTCACAAGATCTTGATTAATATGTTATACAGAATTGGTAATTTCCAGTATTTATGGCAAGTGTGGCCTCACATATGGAGAACTAGAATTAATTACCAATTACTTTTATTATTTTACTGTCTACTACAGTTATCAATACAATGCCAGCATTGTATTGCATATTTAATTAGGATGTATTGCAGTCTTGTGCTATGTTTGCTTTGCCTCTTTATTTTTCTTAAAAATTAAGAGCTAGAATTGAGGAAATTTTGCTACTGGGATCTTGGTTTTTTAATATTTATTATAAGGACTAGTGCATTTTTTTAAAACATTTAATCGAGTAAAAAAAAATTTTAATAGTGTTAAATACAAATGCAATTGTATTTTATTGAAAAAATTCTGATTTTTTTAATGTAGTGCAAGACACTATATCATGCTAAAGAAACTTATATTCGAATGACTTTATGAGAATCTCTTAAATATGTTAATTTTATGAATAAAATTCTCTATTTTTAGGGAAGAAAATTAAAATATTTATAAACTACTTAATGGTTAATCATATTAGTATCTTAGATGTATCAAAAAGAATAAAATCAATATTTACTTTTTTATCAATTTTCATTCAAACATTTATAATCTTTAAAATTATTTTTAACTTGTTTTTAAACTACATTTATAATATTTGCAGTAGAACCTCAATTATCTGGAATTTGTTTAAGATTTATTATTTTCTTGTGAACTGAGTTCTTATTTATTAATATAATTTTTAAATTGCTATTCTGATAGTTAAAAAATATAAACAGTCTAGAATGTGTTTAAATCCTTTGAAACTTATCTAATTATAAATGTTGGAAAATAACTGTATTTTCCTGTATATAATCAGTAGTGTGTTATCAGCAAGATATCAGCTTTTTTCCCCCCTAGTAAAATAGAAAAGAATTTGCAATGGTTTTTTTCACTGAATAGTAGAAAATATATCTTGTTGATAATACGGTTGTCACAATATTGTAAAAAATGTTGAGTATGATTTAAAATATAATAAGTTCTACTGAAAAAAACATGAAAAAGATCTCTGAAACCAATTCATCGCAAAGCGTGGTAAACTTGGGTGAAAGAACAAGATCAATCAAAAGCGATAATTCTAAGAAAATTCTTTTAAAACTATCGATTTTTAGTTTCTAATAACTTTTAAAACGATGTTAGACATATTTAAAAATAAAATATATTTGCTTCGTTAATTATTAAATGAAAGAAATTAATTATCTTGGAAATGCATAATGGATACACTTTTCTTTTTATACTGCACATGCTTTGTTTTTAACTTCATGTTAACATATTTGTTGCCATCATTTTTATTTGCTTTTGTTATGGCTTTTAATTTAAAATCTGCTATGTGACTTAAATGTTTTTGCTTCCATCTGACAGTATACAAATTGGAATATTTTCAGAATAAAACATCTTGTGTCAAGACTAAAGGTGAAATAATGTTAGCGTATTGCAACTGTAATATAATTTTGAAGAACCAAGTTCATTCTTGATCGTAATTGGACAAATCTCAAATAAGCCAGTTGTGTTGTGGCGCTCCCTGTTAATTTTATGTAACATTATTTCTTTCAAAACTTTTTGTAAGCTTTTCTGAGGAATGTTTTTTTCTAGATTCATATTGGTGTATATAACTCACAACAAAATTTTGAACTTTTTAACACATCCGTGGATTATATACAGAAAAATACTGTACTACTCTTATTGGAATTTTCCAAATTTTATGTATTTTTTATTAAATATTTTTATTAGTTATGCATTAAACTCAGCTTTAAGTGTAAATAATTATTAGTATTGAATATCTTATCTTCATCCTATAGAGATACATTTATATTTAAAGAAATGTCACCTATCATCACTAATGAAATATTTAATGCAAATGTTTTTACTAAAATCTTGGGTTAGAATGTTTTTTTTTTTGTTACAACTGAAAGAGTAGAGCAGTAATTTATATAATAGTCTTTAAATAAAAAAATTTTTTTTTTACTTATCCCAGATAATAAAGATTCTACTGTGTATATTGCAAAATTAAATTATCTTGTGCATGGTTTTGTATTTCTTTTATGTAAGGAAAACTTTAAAAAAAAATGAAGTATTTTTATCACAAAATAATTCATATTAATTGTTTTGACACGGTTTAAATTAGAGGAATGTTGGAGCTTCTGATGACTGGAGAGGGAGATTGACACTTGATCTAAACTAGGCTGTCTGAATTGCTACTGAGTTTTGATTTTGCTACATCTGACCCTAGGGAGTAAGACTTGTCCCGACTTTAGAACTGATACTGACTTGCAAGACTTATCTGACTGTCTTCTGAACAGAATTTTTTCACTCAATATTTGGGCTGTATTCTTTTGGCCAATGACATAGTCTCTGTAAGGTTACGGATAACAGGTAATATAATTCAGGATAACCTCGGTATCATTATTTTTATTTCCTCCCTCAAATGGTGACAAGATAGGAAATTTTTATAAATGAAATATATTAATATATCCAATATATTTCTTTTAGTTGCTATAATTTTATATGCTGAATCAATTTTCTTTCAAGTTGAAGACATCAGAAAAGTAGCATTTATACAAACTATTGAAATCTGTAAAATCTATTGTAGCCAGAAATTTGTTAATAAACCTGATTTAAAGTCCATACTAAGAAAAAAAAATCAAAACTGTGATTTAACATAGTAGTTCATTTATTTATCATGTTTTTTTTTTAAGTAGTTTATATTTATAGCATGTTAATTTGCAGTGCTCTATTGATAATCAATTTCCCCTAGTTTTTGACAGTGAATTTGGAAAATGAACTTTTTCTAAGTTAAGCGTAAATCAATAATATGACATTTTATTTTTTAATTAGCATAGTTTCTTTTAAAATAGCTTATTTGAAAATTATTCCAAGAAAGATTATGTACTCCCACTGGAATCATAAAACAACTTCCGTAAAGTGTATTTCCATGGAATGGCTCATTTGTTCACATACATCAGAATTATGAATGATTTTTTTATAAGAACGCTGAGAGAGGCAATGTTTGGTTGCCACACAATGTTTCAAGTAACTTGGCCTGGTTGGTTTATAAGCTGTCTTATATATTAGCATCTTTTTGTTGATTGATAATAAGCCATTAAATATTAAATCTAACTTATCCGAAGCTATTGAAATGGATATGAAGGGGTATAGTCTACATTTTAAAAAAAATTGAATTTCTTAACGATTTAATTGCTTTAAAGGAAAGTTATGGGTAGGTAGTATTCAAGTTATAATTTTACATACATTTTTATTAAACTAATATTTATTTTGTAAATATCTTATTTTCAAATTTGTGGATGTAGGATGCCATCAAATATGAAAATGGACGGGAGCTTCGTGGCCAAACAATTGTCGTAGAATGGTGTAGGGGGCCATCTAATCGCCCTCCTATGAGGGGAAGGGTAAGTTTTACTTTAGTTTGCTTTTAATTTTCATAAAATTATCTTAAGATATATTAATTTTTGAAGTTTTTATAATTGTAGACTGGAACTGAATGTTATCGTTGTCATCGCCATGGTCATTGGGCTAGAGACTGTCCAGAGCTTGAAAGGGATCATTACAAAGCAAGACGATATTCTAGATCAAGATCTCGATCTAAAAGACGTAGCAGGTATGGCTAATATTAAAATTTTACTCAAATATTTATTTTAACTTAAAAATCAAAATTTTAAATTTATTCATGTAATTATATTTATTTATAAAACTATTTATTGTTATGTCTGGTAATTAATTAAATTAAGATTCTCTAATGTTTGATATAAAAATTGATAATGCAGAATTTATGCTGGACTCTTCTATATAAAGTAACAACACATTTGATTAATTGTGCCTAGTGGGTATATTCAGCAAATTTTAACATAGCAGAATATATTAGTAACACTTAATATAATATTCACCGTCATAAAATAAGATGTAATCTAGGTCTTGCTTTAATTGAACTGTAAAGTTTCTGGGTATTAAACATTTTTAAAGATGAATAGTTATAGAAAGCAGTCATCACAAGTGGCTAAACATTTGTGTGGAAAGAGTACAAATTGAGAATTCTGAATGACTTGTATCATATGGCAAATGTTTAAATGTGGGAGGTGACTGTGTATAGAAGTAAAGAAAGCATGTATACAGTGAAATCATTTTTACCTATTCTGAATATTTTATTTTCCATTTTTTTTTTAACTAATGGTCATTACTTTCTAAATGACTTTGATAATTGAGGTGACGTGTAATAAATCTAATATGGAAAAGAATGCACAATTTTCTACTTTATTTTAAAGTAATTTTTGACTGCAATTGAATTCAATTTTATTCTGTGCCTGTGTGCTTATCTAAGTAAAAAAATGAAAATATATATATATATTCTAAGGTAATCAGATTTCTTTAAAAAACTTTGCAAGTAGCTTGTGTGTGGGTCTTGATACGTTTGTTTCAGTGTCATACCTTCAATGAATTTTTACTACAGAAAAAATTATAGGATAATCTGTTTGACTTCCATGATTTATTCAAACCTATTAAAAAGAAATTTAACATTTTTTAATTTAGTTTCTAGAGAGTATGCTCTCTTGTCATTTAAATTTTTTAATACTCAGTTAATTGAAATCAGTAAATTTTAGCATTTTGCCATTGATTTATTGTATGCAATGCTAAATAAGTTCATTATCAGTTCTTATGGTATAATCAGAGTTTCAGAAATAGGCAAATTTTTTCTTATGTATTTCAATATGCAAAGAGACCTTAAAGCACAATAACCTAAGGAAATATGTATAAGCTATCTGTTTAACTTTGTATATTTTCATAATTAGTTAATTTCAATGAATAGAATTGCAGATTCCTTACAATGACAACTTTTGGAGTTTCATTTTTAACAATCCTGCAATGCCTGAAGTCAATACCTCTAACATGTTTATTTGCAATAACTTTGTCCAGATTGACATTAAAAACAATTATTCATATAGTTTTCCAAACTTAAGAATAATTATTTTTATTTGAAGCCATTGTTGTATAAAATAATTAAATTTTCTAACTATTTTTGTGAAATGCAAGCATTTAAACAAAATTCCAGGATTGCAATTTTTGTTTTAATCTATATGTTGCATAAATTCACCTTGCTTTTGTCAATATGTAAATTTTTAATTTCAGGTATAGTTATAGTAGAAGCCGTAGTCCTTCCAGAAGCCGTTATGGTCGGCGAAGAAGAACTCCTAGTCAAGTTCGTTCTCCAAGCTACAATCGATCAAAGCGACCAAAGAAGAGGACTCCTACCCCTACTAGCTCACGCTCTAGGTATTTTTTTTAGTAATATATATGTATTTTGAAAAATCTAAAAAATGTTTACATAACCAACTTCATAACCATATTGTCAGAAATGGTTTAAAATTTTCTTCTGAGCGTTGCAATTATTAGTACTGCAAGTTTTTATCTCTTATAACTGAAATTATTTTTCAAAATTCTTAATGAAAGAGTGGCTGCTCTTTCCATTTTTATGCAGCTTAATGTCTAAATTTTCTTTATGTTGCACATTGGTGCCATTTAATAATAGTCTATTGATTTCAGACACTTCATATATATTTTAGGTGATGAATTGCTGGCATTGAGGTATTTGATTTGAAATCCAAAAGTTGCAGCATAATGTCTGTAAGGCTTGGTTATTCTGCAAGCATTAGATTTGTTACACAAATCAGTTGAAATTAATTTGTTCCGTTTTACATGTTATAGACCACAAGTATATTTGAATGATTTTGTCATCAAGGCACTATATCTGGTAGTGACTTAATATCATCGATCCTTTAATTTAAAACCAAAAATTTGTTAAAGTGCATTTTGTTCAATAAATTAATCATTTCATGACACTAAAACCATAGTTGGACAGATTCTCATGTTGAAAATGCTCATAGATCATTCAATAGAATCAGAGGGAAAAAAATTAAAAGTGGCTATTTTAAATTAAAGTGCCCAACACAAAGTATGAGTAATTTTTTTTCTTATGGATTAATTTTATTACATATTATCAAATTTAATAAATTTTGATGTGTAGAATTTATTTGCTTTGATAATTTTAAAGGTATGTTTCAAAATGTACCATTATGAACGTAGTGCTGATTGAGTACTTAGAAATAATTTTTGAGCATTATGTTCTTAGAGAAATTTTATTAATCTATATTTTACAATTCATTCTCTCAATTTTTCAAGTTTTGCTAAAATCCTTAAATAAAAATATAAAGATAAAATAGAAAAATAAAGACAATTTTATTTTTATTTCTGTAAATTATACTTTCTGTAAATGTAGTACTTTATCTTTACTCAATTTATAGTGTTAATTTTAAGTTTTTTTATATGCAACTTTTATACTGAATTTCAGATCAAGAAGTGTTGAAAAATCAAAACGAAAGTCATCTAGACGCAGCTATTCCAAGTCTATCAGTCGCAGCAAATCTCCAGTGAAAAGGCGCAGCAGGAGTGTCAGTAAAGATAAAAGTCGCAGTGTAACTCCACCAAAGTCTCGCACCAAGAGTAAAAGTAGAGACAAGAGTGTGGATCGGAAGAATCATAGTCGGAGCAGAAGCCGTAGTAGAGATGCTAGTCGTTCTCCCAGTAGAAGTCCTGAACGTAAAGCTAGATTGAGTCGAAGTTGCTCACCTGCTGATGTAAGTTATATATATATATATATATATATATATATATATATATATATTAAAGCAGTTTTATTAAATTTTTTAGGAAATTTTATTTAAAATTCTAATATTTATGTATTCAAAGTTTAAGTATTTATGCTTTTATTGCATGCAAAAACATTGATAGAAAATGCCTTGATGTATTTTAAACATTCTGCCCCTAAATATTGATTCCATAATAATACATAATGCTGAATTTACAGGTTATGGAAAGTTCAAGATATCTTAATATTAAAATTTAGGATGCTTATATATAATTGAAGCTCTATTTTTAAAATTTTTGTATATGTATGTTGACTCTTTTGATTTTAGACCTTATCTTTAACCGGGTATAAAAATAAAATAAGTTTTAAAAAATTGTTAAAATTTAATAAATCCTTAAATTATTGTGTTCTTTGACATGGCAGTTTTTCTACCTATTCTTTTTGTATTAATATTCTTAGCTTATTGTAGAATGAAGTATTTAAAAAAATGAACAATTACATTTTTTCTCAGTTTTTGTTTTTGGCAACTTTGACTAGCATGCATTTTTATGAAATTCTTAATTGTGTTCAAAACATGAATGCAAATTTTAATTTTGTGTTTGATTTTATGATTTCTTATACTAGTTTGAAAATATTATTTAAGAAATAAAAATATTTTTGTGGGAATTTAAAAATCCTGTAATGAATGCACAAAGCATACACTTCAAATAACATAGTAAAATCTTGTTTAAAATGTTGCATTTATTTACCACTAATTAGTGGGAAAATTTTCAGTTTTTTCTTAATTAAAAACACTTGTAATATTTGGTATTGTATATAATTTGTTTTCCTGATATTATATGAAATTGATCTTAACATTAATTTCTCTGTTAACATCTTTAAGGTTTTATTCTTCTAGTGTGAATGATTAAAAATCTTATTTTCAGAATACTAATGATGTTGCTAATGGAGAAAGAAAGAGCGGTGAAAGAAGTCCTGATAATATGCAGCGCGACAAAAGTCGAAGTCGCTCTCGTAGTTTAGATAAAGAGATTGCTAAGCAAGATAGGGATCAGTGGAGCAAATCACCTTAATTTTTTTTTTGGCTAATGTAGTACTAGATTATTTTACTCTTTCATTCATTACACATTTTTTCTATACAATTGTAAATAAAATTGTTACAAAATAAAACATTACAAATCTGATTATATTTTTTTTTTACAAAAAAGAAAAATATTTGGTGAAATACTTCAACATTTCTTTCAACCTAAATTTTTTGTTTCCTTTGTATGGAAACGAGTTGTAATACTCATACAAAAAACTTAGAAAAATATTAATGATAATATATAGGAGCACAATATATGCATTCACAGCATTAAAACCATTAAAATATTAGGAAATACCTTTTTATTTTCTTACCAGCAAAAGCCTGAACATCTAATTCCATCATAATTATGTAACATTTAAGTTATTTACTATATCAACTTTTACTAATTACATCAATTAAGGATTTAAATAAATTTCTTTTTGATATATATTTTTGATGGAGAATATAAATTACTGAAAATTAATTTTTTTTTTACTAAAATTACAATTTCAATATTTTGAGAAATTTTTACTAAATCCTTAATTTTGTAGTATAAAACATACTTACTGAATTAAGTATTACAATTTCACATTAGTAATTCTCAAGAATAGTATACTTTGTATCCACATTTGTCTTTAACAGACAATGAAAATAGTCTGATAATCCTAATAACCAGAAAATAGATTCATAAATTTGAAAAACTTAAATTATGTATGCTTAGCTGCTAGTAATTTTTTTTACTATATATATTTGTGTATATATATATATATGTGTGTGTGTGTATGCATTTATATGTATGTGTTTTTATATATAATCACACACATTGTATACAATATTTTAAATGCTAGTGAATTTTAAAGAACTAAAATTGAACTTTTAAGAAATGCATCTATTTTTATAATTTATAAAACAAAAATTTTCTTGGTTTGAAAAACAATTTAATTCTACTTAGTGCAATTGACAGTTTCATATTAATAGAAAGATCTTGTTAACTAATTCTATGTGAAAGAAACTTTTGTGCATATGCAAGTATAAATGCAGTCCATTCAAAAGTTTAACATACATAAATAAGTTTTTTTTTTTAGGCTGAGCGTTTTTGAAGCTCTTAATTGTTCCTTTCCATCATTTAAAGAATATGTGGAAAACTTCTGTACAATAAAATATATAAATGAATATTTAGGGGTAAATATTGTATGTAAACTTGTAATCTTTTTGCACTTGGTTCTTAATAAAGTACTCGAGTATCAGAAAAACAGGATCATGTTGTGCACATGACACTGCCTTGATTATCTTAAAATATCCTGAAGGCATGAATGCCAGTTATCCATCCTGGAGATAGGTTTCTGTGTTTTGAGAATGTTTGAAGTTAAGATTCCAATGCATGTTTTTAAAAAAACTTAAGTGTACAATATCTTTTCCACTAATATATGAAAATAATTCAGCTGAAAGGAATGAGAGTAATTTTGTCAAATTTAATTGGATTTTGTATAAGCATATCCTCTCGTTACATAATCAAATACTACTGTGTGTGAAGTTTAATATCTTATAAATATGTTAAATAATTGATGAAACTATCCATGAAATGGAAAAGAAATTTGTCAACATCAAAAATGAAAATAAAAATACACTTAATATCTGTAAAGTTTATTAGGGTTATTAGTTTCCATGTCTATTTGGTACGTAAATTAACGCTTATCTGTGAAGAGAAAAACATCTTAATTTGATAATAGAGGCAGATTTTCTATAAATGGGAATGAGTGGCTCATAAACTGCATAATTCTTTGAATAAAGCTTTGCGTTTGGATTTTAAAGAGATAATTAGATAACATTCGTTAATTAAATGAAAATAACAAATTTTGTAAACATTTCAAGCAAACTTCATTTACTAGATTTATTGAAAAGTTTATATATATATAAATGCCTTTGTGAAGAATTTCACATAAATTACGAAAAATTTAAAAATATTTTTAGCCAGTATAGGCAAAACTATTTCAATATTTTATCAACACAAAAAAATGATTTATTTGTTGGTTCTTACATTTTAATAAATTGGTAAAATTAATTCAGAAACTCTTATTCTTTTTGAATAAATGTTGGAATAGAATTTTTTAAACTTTGGTTTTGTTAAGTATTGAAGATAGATTTATATATGTTCATCTGTTTACTAAATACTGTAAATTAATGGGGAAAAATTGATGTATTCATGGGTATAATTTATGAACAGTTTATCAGTTCACTAATACCAACTTGATGGAAAAACTCTTACTTGAGAATAATATTTGATTTACTTATTGCTTCAGTCTGAGAAATGTACAGTTGTAACTTTTATGATTTCACTTTTTATAATCTCTGAAGAAAAATGAAACTATTTCAAAAAAAAAAAAAAAAAATCGAGCATTAAGAAATGGATAGTGTTACACAATGAGAATGGAACATAATATAAATTCA
>JAPDSC010112809.1:0-11550 GCA_026290005.1 Latrodectus geometricus
TCTAATAAAAATAAGTATTAAGTTGCCGCAAGAAACTACGGATAGCAAAGAAAATCAGAATTTAGTGGAGTTGTATTTGATAATTTAGGAGAGTCTAATAAGAATTCCCATTATTATTTTGTCTAAATTGAGGTTTACACACAGTCTTAATTTTAAAATATTTTACATTTTTAATCATGCTTAGCATTTATGAGATGTTTTCCGGAGAGTATTTCCCAGGGAATCGAATCAATTCATGAATTTTAATGCTACATTAATTCAGTTTGACCTTCACATTACAATTAAATATATATTTAACATCCCAAAACAGAAGTCTTTAAAAGGAAACCAGCTAAAGGCAGTTTCCAACCAAACACAGAATTTTCAATACACGTTCATTTAAGCAAATTAATTTGCACAGCATTCTCATTAATTTCCTCTGTCTCTTTGTTGTTAAGGATGTAAATAACTGTAGAGAAAATAAATTGAACAGGTATCTATTCTCCCTTGATTAGAAGTTCATCAGATGAAATGTAATATATGTCATTTTATTTTTGAAGTTCACATTATTGTTTTAATGTAATAAAGTGTATTGCTTTAGAGAAGAGAAATAAAAACCATTTTAAAAGTTATTATATAAATAAAATATTATTTTCGATAAAAATTTATCATTGTTTTGAAGCAGGGAACTCTAGTTTCATTGATTTTTTATTCAAATAAACGCAAACCTTCACACACATAAAATAAGAAGTTTCATTTATAATATTTTTATTTAATTGGTAAAATATTTTTATATGTTATTCACATAAAACAAAATTTAAGTAGTTCTACTTATCAAATTTTGGGTTTCTTAAAGATTTAAAATCATTTCTGTTATCATTTCAAGTATTTTTACCATGGAAAAAGCAAGTTAAAATTATTTTTACTATTATGAATATGTCTTTAATATTATATAATTCATTCCATACATTGTTCTAATGAAACTCTTTAAATATATAGACATCCATTCGTTATTTTATTAAGCTATTAATTATTTAACATATTTTAAAGGATAATAAATAAAATTGTAAATTTAAAATAGGCATAAAAATCAATTTCAATAATCTTCATGTCTTTTGTAAAGAGTAATTAAAGTAACATTTTTAATAAAGTGTAGCTTTAAGAGATAATATGCTTTAAGACATAACATTTTATGCATCTTATTTGGTAATAAGGAAATATTTCGCGTTTTTATTCTTATATAAAAATCATTTACTTTAAAATTAAAAATTTCTGGTGTGTCATATTTTTAAGCAAAATATATCTGTCATCAGCATTAAAGTAAGAAAACAGAATTTATCGGAATATTTTTTATGTATAAAAAATAAGATAGTTATTGAAAATACAAATTATTACATGACAAATTTAAAACAAACTCTCCAGCACTTCATTCCATGTTGGACCACAGTGTCCGTAAAAAATTCAAGTCTAAAGCTGTCTGTCTCGTATCTTAATTTTTCAGTTTATAATTTTCAAGTTCTTGAGATATTTTTCGACCTCATTGAGCTTTCTTTTAATTGGTTTTCCTCGTTTTCTTTGATCTTGAACTTTGAAAGCTTATTTTGTACATTGGTTGTCCTTTATTCTCTCTAAGTGCCCCAACCATTGGATTCTTCTTTTATTTTATGTGGTTTACTATGCATTTTTCTTTTAACAGTTTTTGAATTTCATAGTTGTATCGTTTCCTCCAAACAGTTCCATCTTTGGCTGGTCTAAATACTGCTCGTAAAATCTTCCTCTCCCAGATTATTAACATATTTTTAATTTCTTAAGTTTAAAGATTTTGTTCTATAAACTACAGCTTTTTCATAACTGTTTTATATATCAGTAGTTTCCAATAGCTTCCGTTTCACTCGCAGTTTATTCACCAATTGTTATATCAATTACTTCCTCTCTAAACATAGCCACTTTCCACAATATTTGCATAAAATTGTCAAAACCTCAACTAATTCTTGTATATGTAACTTATCTAGGACACCTACCCCTTATTAATTCGATTACCCTTACACGTATTAGTTTTATTTGAAAAAACAGCTGGTACTGAAGATATTACGTAGAAGAGGACCACACACAAGGAAGAAAATAATGGACCTGACTCACCATCGCCATTGTAATGCTCAAGATCATTGTCGAGACATTATTTCACCTTCAGTATTAGGTTAGTTAACAGATGAAAACAAAGGCTGATTATAACGACGCCTATTAATATAAATTTAAAAATTGCTAACCAATGAGACTTAATTAATAGACTGTAAATGATTGAT
This sequence comes from Latrodectus geometricus, assembly GCA_026290005.1. Taxonomy (NCBI): domain Eukaryota; kingdom Metazoa; phylum Arthropoda; class Arachnida; order Araneae; family Theridiidae; genus Latrodectus; species Latrodectus geometricus. The sequence goes on from JAPDSC010112809.1 coordinate 2,283, forward strand.
GATATTAATAATTTATTTTATACTTTACATTCTCTATCACCATTATTATTTATATTGCTATTAATACTTTTTAAAAATACTTTAGAATTATAAACTTATTATTGTGTAAATATTTAAAACTATAAATAATATTTAAATTTTCAAAATTATCATAGTAGATAAAATGTGATGTGACTCTTATTCAGTGCTAGAAGTCTTAGATGTTATAATGTGCTTGTTAAAATAAGCAAATTAGGGTTATAATCTCGCATTGATAAGAGAGCAATACCTACTAATCAGGGATATAATCTCATGGGCTCTTTCAAATTTACTTGAATTTTTAAATTCTATGGAAATAATACTCAGAAAAATAGGTGTTTATTTCCGAAGAATGCACTGACATAACAATTAAATTCTTACTGATTTTTAAAGATGGGAATACATTTAATATACCAGCTTAATTTTTATATCATTAATAAAAACCAAGTAATGTGAAAATTGCTTTGAGTTAGGGACATGAAAAAGATTTTTTTTCTTTTATACTGAATAAAATATGAGATACAAAAGTATATTTAAAATATATAAATAAAAGGCATAAAGTCAATTTTTATTTATTTAAAAATTTGAGAATATCCATTCTAATTTCATAAAAATATACATTTAAATAGTGAATCACGCATGAAATTTATAAAAAATATATTGTTGTTGCCTTTCAGAATCATAGATATATTTATTCGTCTAATTGTTCTTAACTATTGTTTAAGAGTGAGAAAGTTTAAAAATTAGATAAAACCAAAACTAAAAGAAAAATGTTGCTCATTAAAATATCAAGCAAAAGCACTTTTTTTAGAAAATAGCCAAAATATGAAAAGATATTTGGGCATTACAGGAAAAATCAATTAAAGTTTCAGAAAAAAAATTATCAAATAAAAAATTAAGTTAGAAAAGTCTAAAAGAAAATATAGAATTTAATAAGAATCGCAAGAGTTTAGCTACGAAAAATATTATTTATTACAAAATAAATGCCTTTAAAAGTGCTGCAAACACTTCTCAGACTCTGAGGTAATCTTTTTTAAGTTATAACACAGTACGTAGAATCCTCAGAGGTTGATAAATTGGCTACAACGGTAATAAAACGTCACCGCAGTTGCTTCCAGATAAAATAAATAAGAGTTGCAAAATTAAAATTTGCAAAAAAAAGTATATTCTAGGCCTACAGAATTTCTGGTACTTTTCAGTGATGAGTCAAAATTTAATATTTTTGGAAGTTATGGCGCATATATATTGTTATATTCAAAACATGCAGTTGTAAAGCATAGGATTAATTCAACAATAGCTTCGTAGCTTTTGGCGGGCTCAAAAATATGAAAGCCAATATTTAATGAAAAAATATGAAAAGAGGGTTTGTCATTTATTAAAATAAAAAATAATTTAAAAAAATCCTTTCCCAACATTATTCTTCAGCTTATATTGGAACTGGATCAAAATTCATATTTAATAAGAATGATTATCTTAAACTTTATTTAACTTAAATAGTGATAAATTCCTAGCCTTTATTTCACTTAAATAGTATCTGCTTAACTAATCAAATAGCTGAAAATACCACCCAAATTCTTATAATTAATATTAATGAAAAATTATGATGTAATCTTGAAAATATGAAAACATTAAGTCTCAATTAAAGAGTTTTAAAATGAAAGCCTAGCAAAAAATGTTTAAAAATTTGAATCGTAATTAATGAAATTTTTGAATATAATATTTTGCTTACGAAGAAAAATTATCAAAGCAAAATTATTTAAATATATACCTTAACTTAAAGTTGAACCTTTTTATGTTTTTTATAAAATTGTATTTAATTTTAATGTAACTTTTTGTGTTTCTTCAAGAGGAAAATAAATTTAAATAAAATGTATACCATGTTTTAGATATTTTTATTTTCGTATATTTGTTTTAATTTTAAATATGAACATTCATAAAGAAAAAATGTGCTTTAAACTTTGCAATTGTAATATATTATCAACCCAAATATTAGGGAAAGAGAGATAAATCGTATGCGTGTGCATGTGTATGTAAGTCAGTTAATGTGGGAATAGTCAGTAGCCACAATTACTGTGGGTCAGTTCATGTGCATAAAAGTCAGTTATTGTGGGAGGAGAGTTAAGGGAAAGAGCGTGCAAGCACGCTCTTTCCCTTAACTCTTCTAGGCATGCTGAGTACAACACCGAGGCATGCTGAGGATCATATTATCAAGCTGCACTTGGGCAGAGAACTCCATGATACAAGCGATGCTTTCCGAAGTCTTATTATGTATGTAGGAAGAATTTGACTAGCTCCTAATTGGTGGCCGAACCTGTCCTACACATTTTTTTATCGAATTTATGTCTAGTGAGAATGCTGGCCATTCTATATGAGCTATATTCTCCGATTTAATGCAATCTTTGATGACATTGGAACAATGAGGATGCCCGTTGTCATCCATCAGCACAAATTCAGCTCCCAACGCATCTCTAAACTAACAGATAAGTTATTCCAGAATAATGTCCCGATATATCTGAACTGTCATGGTTCTGGTTTGAACATCTAGATTTGTTCTGGAACTTAGTATAATGACTTTTTAAACTAGCACTCCTGTACCACCGTAATGTTTGGGGTCAAAGATGATGTTTTGGTGGTACTGAAATGGTTTTCTCCATTTGAACACCCGGCGTGAATCGGACTGCAAGCAAAACCTCGACTCATTAGAATACATAACACAAGCACACTATGACGAGAGTAGAGAATATTGCATGTTCTCTACTCCAGAATAATTTCTGACAATACTGAGTTGCTTTGAGAGGAACACATTTAACAAACCTGCGAGTATATTATTAGTAATTGTATCAAAGTTCATACTGTATCACACATCTGTACATGGTTTGTCTTGAAACGACTCATCCATTGCTGACAATAGTTGACGCTACATAATTACTGTTGTGCTCCGTCAATTTCTTTTGGGGGTTACTGTCAAATGTCGGTCGTTATTCCACGTTGTCACTCGGAAGTGACCTGTACTGTAACGTCTGTTCACATTTCCAATTTATTGGAGTTGTTGCCACAGCCTAGAGAGGACACTTTGGCCAATTCCAAGTTCCTCGGCTGCTACTATCTGTGTAGGCTTGCATTCCAGGTGGCTGTTAATTCTACTATGTGAAACAGCATCCTCTGTGTTGTTTCTATGCGGTCGTAGCACGTATTGATTGTGAACACTTTTCCTTTTTTGCCACTGATCGTTATATAACCCTTCTCTTGAAGTTACATCTTTATGGCGTACGCTCGTTGTCATCAAGTGCCATCCGGTAATTTGCATATAATTCTTAAACATGTGTGGAATATTTCTATAGATGTGGCATTTCTTCTTTTCACATTTGATTTCCGTTTGTTTCTGGATTATCCTTAATTTATGGACATGTGTGTATTTTAATTCTGATCAAGCTCTTTATAAATACCACATTTAACATATACTATTTAAAACTCTTTTGTTATTTAAACTTACTTTAAACTTTTTTTAGAAACTTATACAAATGAGAAACTTTATACAGTTTTTAATTTTTTAAGCTTAGTTTTCCAAATGGTTCCCCAATATTTCATTTTATAATTTAATAAAATTTTTCTATCTGTCTTGTAAATTACATCATAGGATTTTTGAGGATGCAAAAAACTTATTTCATAATTTATAGAAATCTCAAACGTATTTCATTCAATAAGAAAGCATCAATATATTTAATACAAAACAACAAAATAATCTATACATTATTTATACTCACTATTAAAATTTTTAAAGTAATAATTTCTCATTTAATTAACCATAAATTAACCTTAAATTATTCATATAAAATTTAAAAACAGTTTTTCAATTGTCAAGAAATAAATTCTGTGAATTAAAAGCAAATAATTAAAAACTTTCATTTCAAAATTACTTACATTAAATTTATTTAGCAACGTTTTTTACTTTAATCTTACTTTGAAACAAAGTTATTATATTTTTAAGCATTTTATTTCAAAATTGGTTTCTGCTTAAAAAAAAAGAAATAATCACTAATTATTATGATATTAATACATTGTTATTATTTCAGTGACATCAATTTTATTTTCGAAATGTGTATTATTTTAAATAAAATTTAAAGTTAAATATATATATTTACAAAAAATTTTATTTATGATTAAATGCAAATTTTATAAGATAAATCTTTTTAAAATTTGTATCAATGACAATTTTAAGCATAAAAATATTATTTATAAAGTTTCTTTATTTCAGTATTAACTTGTTACTGCAAAATCATTTAGAAAATTTCTAAAATCTTTTAAGTTTTTACCGACGTATAGTGAATAAACTAAATTAAATAGAGAGAGAATTCAATTTTTCAGCTGTTAGATCAATAAGAAAGAACATTTTACAACTTTCTCTTCTGATCGTTTATCTATCGTTGTTTTTTTAAATAGACCTAGATTCTTTTATAAAAGGACTTTACAGCTTTTGTAAGAAGTGTTATAAATTCAAATAAATGAAGTTTTTCTTCCTGAAAAGTTAATTTTTAAAAACTGTTTCAGGATATATTTTTTTTCGGGTGATTAGCAGTGTTTGTGCTCGAGGCGATTCCATAGAAAATGTTGAACATATTTTGCTGCACCACAGTATGCATTCAAGTACCAGAAGTGTTTATGGAAAGGATTTAAATTTCTTTCTTTTCTAGACCCCAATTTTTTCTAATTTTTTGTGAAAAATATTTTAAATTATTTTGTTGTTGTAGTCTTGTAATGCTTCTGTGTTTTTAATGTACTTACTTTTGTAAACCTGTATCATGCTATATTTTTGTATGCCTATGGCATCCTCCTTAAGTATTTATACGTGCATCATTAATGTTACTTTGATGTCCGATTTGCAATATTTATATGTTTTAAATTTATAAATAATCTAATTATACAACTTAGAAACAACCGAAAGTGCTTTCCAGATTTATGCTTCAAAATATAATTTACAAATAGTGAATATCAAAAATGTTAACATTTTTTTCACCCTTCATGAACTGTAACTCCTACTTAATAATAATCTAATGAATATGAAATTAGAGTTGTAAATTTAACATTATAATTCCTTATACATTCAATGTAATCCATTATAATAGTTAATTATCCATTACAGTTATTAATTACCCATCATAGTAATATGTAATCCATTATAGTAATAATTTTTCTGGTAAAAATTTCTTGAGAAAATATTTGTATTAATTTTTCTATTTCAATTTTTATTAGAGCAAATACTTTTGATGGAATAATGCATCATAATTCATGCACAAGTTGTTACGTATCACACATATTAATTGAAATTAATAAAATATATTGCAACTCTGGAGTGGTAATATTATTCCAATGTGTGTAAGCTTGATTATTGATAACAAAAAAAGCATGTATAATGGATTGTTTTTGTTCAACTTTGCAACACACCTATATAAAAAAATATGTAAAATTATTTTCAAGAACTATTCAATACTGATAGTAAACTTTGCATTAAGAAATGAAAATCAAATAAAGTGTGTGTATATATATATATATATATATATATATACAATAACTCGAATATATTATATTAATATATATATTTAATATGATATATTCGAATTATATTATATTAAAAGATTATTCAAATTTTCAAAGCCTGAAAAACTCAAATCTTAATAAAATAATATAGGATTTAGTGTATATAATAACATTAAAATTATATTTTTAGCTGAATACTGTATTATATGTATTCTACGAAGAAAAAAATATTTTAATTTATTAACCTATATTTTTTAAGTTACATCTTTAGTTATTAAGCAATTTTATTAAAACTAATTTGCTTCAATAAAACTAAATGCAAATTTTTAAACCTGCTAAGTAAAAATAGAAGTAAAATATGATGCAGCAACAGCTTTTAATAGTTTTCAGAATCAATTTCCTGTGATTAACAGATTTCCCTCAATTTAATTTTCTGGATAATATCTGGATCAGCAAAAATCATAAAATATCAAAAGTTTTCTGTTGCTCCATTTAATTTGATCATTAATCATAAGATATTTTACAATTTATGAATTGAACATTATTACTTTCAATACTATAAACTTCATGGGAAATGTTGCAGATATAATCTTGTTTGAAATGTTTCAAATTATTAAATTATGTATATATATTTTTATATATATATATATATATATATATATATATATATATATATGTATGTATGTATGTATGTATATATATATATATATTTATTTATTTATTTGTTTATATATATATTTATATATATATAATATTATTTAGTTTAAATTATGAACATTTGTATTATAATAATAATTTAATATACTATAACATATATCATACAGAAATTTGTCATGGTAGGTCAAGGTATTTTTTAAAGATTTAAATATGTATCAATTTCTCATTTTTAAGAATTTATAAAGTAAACTTTAATTTACGATAATATTTTAAGAATTTATAAAATAAATATATTTGCGTTCTTATATTGAAACTGCATTAGAATTTTCCATATTTTTATAAAAACAAATATTAATTAAAACATAATTTAATCAAGATGATTTAATCATAAGTGTGGAGTTACATTAAATAAGTAAATATATTAAATAATTTTAAAACTTTTTTTCAATTTTTTTCTATAATTATATTTAAATATTGCTCTATACAAATTTGTTTTATTAATTTTTCCCTTCAAGAAAAAATTATCATAAAAAGTATCCTTCAGTCTTGTAACTTAAAAATTTAAAATTATTTTTTGGAATAAAATTGTGTTTTATCACTGTTTTGTATAACTTGCAGCACGTGCTCAACCATTTTATTTGTTAAAAGTTGAAACTATAAGTATAAAAAATGGAAATTAAACTTATGAAAGCAGGAATGCGTTGCAAAAGTAATTCATTCCTAGCAGCATATACCAAGTTACATTAGCAATGATGCATGAAAGAAATGTACGCCTTGAAGTACACCCAGCGGCAAGATGTGAAACAAACTGACTCTTATCCTGGAAAGTGTTACAGGTATGAGAAAAAGGTCAATTACAAAATTTTCCTGCATAACTTGTTTAACAGGAAATAATATGTGTTCATGAATACTCGTTACAGAGGATATACGTTATGGGAATAGTACCACAAAATATATAACATAATTGTAATCAAATAACTTATAAGATCGATGTGCTACCTAAATTATTTTATTCGATTACCATTTATTTTGAATGGCATTCCATATGTAACTTTTACTTTAAAATTAAATGAGAAAATGGACTCAAATTATCAAATATCACAATTTCAAGTAGCAATTTCACTGAGACAGAAAATTATACGAATGTAAATCAGCTATTTTTGGAATAAGAAAATCAAGCCCAGTTAAGTAATTAGTTTTTGCAAAATTTTTTTTGAATATGCACCGGTTATTTTAATTAAAGCTTGCAGTTAATTAACTCGCTCCTAAATGAGGAGAAACATATTTTGTAAAGTACTTGTGAATCAAATTTAAAAAAATAGTTCAACCACTGATGTGATGTAATTTAATTATGTATTTCAACATTTGGTGAGTCATATTTAATTAAATACAATCACATTTTTGCTGATTACTTTGACTTTTCAAATCAAAATATAAAAAGTAAAAAGAAAATTTTTTTCAGTTCATTTATGGTTAGATTTGTAACATATTTTTATGTCATATTAATATTCAAAAAATTTCCTTTTAATTCCATTTAATTAATAATTAATTAAAAAATTTTCTTCCTTCATGAATTTATTAAATAACATATACAAAATAAAATAAAAATCTAATTTTAATAAAATTGTGTGTATTTTAATAAAGCAATATATAATCATTAATTTTATCATAGTCATACTTAATTTTGCTTCATTACTTAGCACTTAAAAGTCCTTGATATTATCACGTTGGGAATCGTCTGACCTATCAAAAATTTTTAAATGAGTTAAGCGATCAATTTTTTTGCCTAGTATTAGGATTAGAACAGGAACTTTACAAAATATGTTCTCAAAGTTTTAAATTATAGTGAAATGCTTATAGTTTTCATTAGAATTCTGTAAATTCAAAAAGCAAATGATAAATGCAGTGATAAAACCTTTGTGTAGTTAAATTTTGAAAAACCATTTATAAGAATACAAAAAATATGCTTAAAATTTGAACAAAATATAAACACTTTTATTTTGTTTCAAATTTTGTACCGATGTATGTATCAATAAATATATATTTCAATAAAACTGAAATCCATTTGAATATGAAATTATATAAATACTGCTTCTTTAAATATGATTAATTAAAGCTAAGTTTTCAAATCATATAAAAACATTTACAAGTGTCCTTACCACATTTTATACAGTTTTTTTTTTTTTTTTTTTTTTTTTTACACAACAATTTATTTTGATTGAAATTTTTCTTATGTTTCCGTCTTCAAAGTCCAGAATTTGTACTATGACTTTTAATTGATATTGAAAGATTTGTGGTAATATATATAAGAAATAAATTATAACATATAGATATATCCGACTCAAATAAATTAATTTTTAAGGTGACAATTTTTATAGTGAAAACATTTACAAAAGAAACAATTCTTTTTGGCTTCCCTCCCGATAATTTCAATGACTTAATTTTAAAAATATATTTGCTTGAGGTTCAACACTACAATTGAGAATTTTCCCATTAATTTAAGTAAGTAAAAATTATCAAGCAATTCCTTTTATTTACTTAAGAAAGCTGAAAATCAAAACATTTCATGCAAAATCACCAACATCATAATAATAAATAAATTCAAGCATTTTTGATAAAAGTAAATTTGCGGAATGGTGCCTAAAACTATAGCTCTAACCCAAAAAAGAAGCTTTTTGAGTTTATCAGAAAAATCACTTGTTAATTAATACAAGGAATTAGTTTTGTAAAAACTTCAAAATGCTCAAACTTTTTTTGCATTATTTGCCACAATTTTTACAGAAATTTTCATAAAAATTAAAATGACTAAAATAATTATTTTTAACACTGGAAAAAATAGTTATTTTGAACATAAATGCTACCAAATAATTATTTGTGATTTTTTTAGTTCATTTCTTTCTTTTGTTTTCTATTATTAATATATTTAATATTTTTTCTCAGTTATTCCATTCAGTAAATGAATTTTTAATTCTAAGATTTGAAGATATTTCCCTGTTTTTTACATTTTAAAGTTACATAAATATTTTATTTAAAAAAATTTTAAAAGAAATTTTAAAAT
>JAPDSC010112809.1:11650-39609 GCA_026290005.1 Latrodectus geometricus
TGCTAATAGTTTAGATATTGTCATAGCAGTAAAACAAATGTAATCATATATATTTTGTAACTTAATACTAAATTATTTGTATTTATTTATATATAAAATATTTGATTATATATTATATAATTTAAATAACAATATTTAATTACAGAAATTTTGTTAATATTTTAATTATTCCTTAAAAACTGTAAGAGTTAATAATATTTATAAGCATTTTTAAGTATAAAAGTATTTTTAAATCAACTTTTGTCGAAACTTTATTTACTTATGTAGTTAAAATTTTGACTAATTAAGCGTATACCGTATAACAATATGATTTTTGATTTTGATATAAATTGATGTAAAATATTTTACCAACTTCTTACTTTTATATTTACATACCTAATCATGATCCATGTGCATAGTTTATTGACAGTCATCTATATAAAATCAAACTAAATTTTAAGTTTTTTATTGACATACATATAACAATTTGTGCTCAAATATGTATAAATTAATTCTGGAATAATTGATGATTATTAAATAACCCATTATTATGGAAAATTGCATAAATTATATTTAAAAATTAATATATATAGCTTTTTTCTAATCAACCACACTGAATCATAAAATAATTATTAAACTCATTAGCTGCTTTTACATTTTAAAAGTAGCTACAATGTAAATTTTAAAGGTGTTATTATAATATATTAAAAAATATATATTAAAAATGAAGAGAAAAATGTAATTTTTAAAAATAAATTTTAAGAAAAATAATGCCCTAGGACAATAATGCTGCTCAGTGAAGCAAAGTAATGCTAATTTTCATTCTGCTTATATAATTTCCTATTGTTTTATAATTCTCAGACAAATAAGTTCAAATATTATATATTTGAAGTATAATAAAAATTAATTATATAAAAGAAAGTCAAAATATTTTTATTTTTTAATATTTTCGTGATCAAAATTATGTCTTTTATATTTATCAAACAAAATTCAAATTCCACTACAGTGATGCAGGAAATCATTAATAGATTTTTCTTCCATAATAAATCATTCTGTGTTTCAAAATATAAGCAAAAAAATAAATTACTCATTAACTTTATTTGAAACAAAATTCTCCGAATTGAAAACTCATTAAGTTATCAATAACAATTTAAATTTACTTTACTAATTAATAAATTATGATTTTTTACCCATAAAGTTAATCACGTTCTTAAATTTAATTTAATTAAAACAATTAAAACTTATATAATAGTATACTTCGCAATTTTAATCTGAAAATAACTTAATTCACTTTTGTGAAATTAATTAGAAAAGCATTTTTCAAATTAAGTTTTAATTACATTCAAATTAAAAAAACCCTTTTAACTTTTTCTAAATTAAAATAAACTATTTTATCTCCATTATTAATGTAAAATAAAAATATCTCTCATCAATTGAAACTAATTCTTTAGAGTATCCAAATACAGGAGATACAATATTTCTGCTCTGAAAAACTAGTTTTTAAGTTGAAGATAAATTAAACTCCATTCTTAAAAATAAGGAATTCAATTTAAATATTTTTAAGATACTTTCAAACTTTGTTTATAAATTTCATGTTAACATTTTCATCTAGTATTTTTATTATGTGAAACAACGGGTATCAAATTTACCATTTAATTAAACATTATTTTCCATTATGCCAAAATTGTTGAATAGTTCAATTTTTGTTATTTAACTAAGAAGAATATTTGTATTTTTATTTCCTTTTAAATTGCTTTCATCAGAGATAAGATATTCTCAAAGAAACTCAGAATAAGAATCAAGTTAAGAAATTGTATAAAAATAAAAAGTTTGGAAAATTAACCAATTTGTGGGGCTTCTGGGTTCTATTCAGCAAAGGTTTTTTCATCAGAATAATGGCGTCCAAATGTTGCAGTCTGAAAAGGAACAATTGCTTGTAGTCCTTAGTTTGCTTCATTTGATCTATATACGCTTATTAGTTTTTTTTAAAAAACTTAAAAATTCCAAGAAAGGAACGCAATAATTATTTAATCGATACAAAACACATAAATTTCTTGAAAGATATCTCAAATTTGAAGCTTATATACATCTTCTCATAGCTGACATAACTCTGCAAATAAAAATATAACAAACAAAAATTTTAACTTGAAGATTTAGATGTAGACTAGAATTTATAAATACAAACTAAAGTTGAATATAATAAGAAAATAAAAAGAAAATTATCATTTTTGTTAACATGTTAATAAATTTCTAAATAAAACGAATACTCATCCAATTTTTATGCTTTCTTGTATTTATATAATTATAAAAGAAAATTAGTTACAGAACATTTTAATATTTTATGAAAAAATAGCAAGACTTATAAAGTATTTAAAAAGTGCCTTAAGTGTTATAAAGTACTTTAAAAGTTATTTCTTCAATTTGAAAACAAATATTCATTAGTAAATTATGTCTTTCATACAATCATATAAAAAAACACTGTTTCATAATTCGAAGTCACAATTCAGTGATAAGATCTTTATATTAGATTTCCTTTCAATCAAATTTCTAATTTTCATAAGTGAAAGAAGTTTAAAACTGCTTCTGATTACAATGCATGAGTTTCTATAAACAAGCTTGTCAATCAAGGTGTTGAATAAAAAAGTAAGAAATTGAAGTTTCATGTAATAGTAAGAATGATACCTAAATTGATCTATCGTTAAACTTTTTTTTCAACATTAAATTCTTGCAAAGTACTATATTAAAAATAAAAATAATCCTGCCTTTTTTTCATACAGTGTAATTACTTTCTTCACTAAAAGTTTTCTCACTCAACTTTAATTTTCCATTCTAAAATTGGTGAAATTGATATTTTTATATACTTTCTAGTTTACTTAAGACAGAGATATTAATCTAAAAATATTTATTTAGACCTAACATTTCATTTTTGCGAAATACAATTAATCTTTCTCAAAACATAAAAATTAGTATAAAAATACTTTATTAACCCTCTAGGAAAATGGTTTTGAATTATTCAATGTGTCAAATATAATAACAATACTTCGATCTTTATTTGCCTTATTATATTTTTTGATCCTCTGTTTAAATAAATATGGTTACAACAGAAAAAAATAAAAACTAAGCTGTGTTTTAAAATGATCACTGATGAGTACTATTTTTTTCACTGATGAGAATTATATTTTTGGAAACTCGGAAATATGCCCTTTCTAAAGTATTTTCTATAAATCAAAATTTATCAATAGCTTGAAATGTTTTCAATAAAAATATTTTTGTATTAATTAAAACATAATAAGTTTTCCAAATTCTGATAAAGAAATTTGTAATACTTTAGCCAGAAAAATCTGATTACCAGCCAGATAAATATGGTTACAACAGAAAAAAATAAATAGTTCCTGTTATTTTACTCTAAAATTTTTGTAATGATTGATGTTACAAAATGAGATTTAAAATAATATTTTATTTTAACTGAACTTAAGGTACAAGTGACAAAGTATCTAAATAGAATTTTGTAATCAAATGATTTTCCGTATATGCAAAGAATTTTCATCATTAGAATGTTGTTAATTCCGGCTTCATTTTAAACTCCAAGAATTTAATTATTTCGCACACTCATTTCCGATAGTAAATTGTACCAATAATAGTTGTATATAATTATTTCTTTCTGGGGTACCTTATAAAATATTAATATGGATTATTTATAGCTCTCTCTTTATAAAAGAAATCAAAATTCTGATCACAATATTTACAAATTACATATTTCATCAATTAGGTTATTCAGTATTTAATAGAACATTGGTTCAGTTACAAATACTGAACCAATGTTCTATGAAATACTGATTAACCAAATTGATGAAATATGCAATTTGTAAATATTACAATCCAGATACTTAAATTCATACGGTGTTTTTCCGCAACATTTGATAATCTACAAAATTTAATACTACTTTAATATATACTTATCTCACTCTTTATAAACTGTATTTCAATTATTCAATCTTAGATTAAGAAAAAAATGACTTCAAATTATTATAGTTAAAATTCACATATTAAATATGTTAATATGAGTTTAAAGGGAAAAGTTTAAAACTAATCAGGATATTTATAAATGTCCCTGTATTTAACTTATGAACCCTTATATGAGGCATTCCTATCATTTTTAGAAAACAATCATTAGAATTAGACACATATAGTAATAGGAAGCGCCTCAAATAAATCTAAATAAAAAATTAAAAGCAAAGAAACCCACAAATAAATATAAACACTAGAATATCAATAAATATCCTTATTTCAGAAATGAAAAAAACATGTTTCTTTTAAACACAAAGAAACTTACATTTTATAATATTTATATATATTAAAAATTCGGAGCTTATGCTTACATTTTATCGCACACAGCATGATATAGAAAATTTTTCTACATTTCAAATATTTACTTAATCTCTTGATTGTGATGTCTTATTTTAGACTTAAATACATAATTTAATTTTTCTTATATTTTATTAAGATAGATATTTTTCTGATTTTGTAATTCTTAATTGGATACATAATATTTTTCTGTATTATTAAAGGTCATTGCTTTCTTATAATGTATATTTGACAAAAAAAATCAAAAATTTTTAATAAAATAAATTTAATGAATGAGCAAAAAAATTTTAAAAAATAAATGCATAAAAAAATAATTCAAAATTTTCAATTTTTGAATTTAATCACTTCAATTTCTAAGGGACTCAACTAACCAAATTTATTAATTAAAAAATTAGTAAAAATTTATCTTAAATAAAATTTTGATCCTCTTATTGTTAATATATTTTTCTGAACAAGATTAAATTCAACCGATAGAAAAGTATATTATGATGAAATTTCAAAATAAAGTTCAATAAAATATTTTTTAAAAATTCAAACCAAAATTTCTCTTAAAATCTTTTAAAATAAAAATTATATTCAAATCAAGCTTCTTGATAGTAAAAATATTCATATAATATTAGCTACGAGAGAGCTTATATTATTTGAGAATTATTGATGTTGAGTGAAAATGTAACACCTAAAATTAAAAGTACAAAGTAATTATAATTGGTAAAAAGAGAGACTCAGAAAGAAATAATTAATATTTATATTTCATCATTGTACACAAGTAGAGTAAATTTGAGGAGTGTTCAATGTATTGATAATAATATCTTCAGGAACAAGTCTAGGTATAAAATCAAAAAGTTTGCGGATTGCCTCATAAAACCCAATTTAAAAATTTCATTTGAAGTTGTCTGATCTCTTTCTGTCATTTACAACAATTCATCTTCTATAAACGACAGTAAAAACATGTGTAATTGACGCTTGATTCCAAATAAGAATTTGAGGATATAGATTACCAAGCAGAAATATCTGACCTAATATTCAAATGACATTCAAAAAACGATAATATTACCGAAGACAGCATGTCCTCAATGCATCTTCTAAACATCATGCTTCCAGCAATACATATAAGTGTTCATCTGTAATCGTAAATGTGATGGTGTAAACATTATCGCGTGATATGACACTCCTCAAGTGCCTTATGTCAACACCATTGACAATAAACAACACCATTGACTCTTGGTTCAATGACAACCTTCTTAGATGTCATGAATGTAACTTCTGGGGTGCGAACCAACAAATAAACGACTTTGATCGATATGGGAACACCAAACGTTTCCTGTGCTTACCACAAAACATGGATGGAAGTAATCTGTGAGGTCAGTGACGCAAACTTATGGATACGTCAATCTACTCATGATGTCACTACGCCAGCACCGTCAATCCTAAAACGTATCCTTTCTTCCAACATATTCACTACTGCTTATTTATTTTAAACGCGTGTAGATGCCTATCTCCAGCAATTCAGTACATCAGTTAAATTCCTCTTCTCAGTGCAATCACTATACAAACTCAAAGAGCACCTGACGTTCTTCTGTCAGCTGGAAGTGTCTAAATTTAGGTGTCCTGTTTTTTTCTTTTTATTGAATGTTTCATTTGAAATAATGAAACTTCTTTCACACGGATTATTCTAACCAACAATATAACACAAATATTGTTGATTCTGCAGTTTCTTTCCCTTAAACCACGATTCATCTGTTCCAGAATGCAGCATATTTCGCCTTATTTGCATAATTCGATGCATTGCGTCTGCCTTGCAATTTACATATTTTGTGATTATGCATTCATGGTTATTCATTTTCCTTGTCACTCAGCGCTTACAAAATATATTAAAAATAATAACTAATGTAATTGTATTTTATATACATCTTTAACAAATTGTACTCTGTGTCTTTTTTTCGGTTATAATTAATTTCATCGAATATAAAAAACGCAATTTACTTATTTTATGTGAAAATTATAAAACTTTAGTAATCTGATAAAAATTGAATTTACAAATTTTTTAAAAGTATTAATTTACAAATAAATTACGTTACTCATAAATTTATGACAAACTAAAATGGTAGCAATTGAAATTAGCAAATGGTTTCAAAATAAAATTTAAGAATTCACAAAAATATTGTAAAATATACTTATTCAGTTTAATATTTCATGTTATAATTTTATATTATTTGAGTACATAAACTATTTGTGAATAAATATGTAAAAATATAATTATTCATTTTTTAATGAACAGAATATTTTCAATTTCTTATATTTAAAGCTCAAATATTAATTCAATTTTGAAAACTCTGAGCTTCTTATTTAAAAACCTAGTATGAAAATTTTTTTCAGGTAATTTTAAACTCATAAACTTAGCTTTAAAAAATTTCCCAATTTTATTGAAAAGTTATAAAAGCCAATTTCTTTAAGAGGTAGATTATTGAACATCAATTTTAAATTTTTCATTTCATTTAAATTTTCCTGAGTCATGATATAAAAATATTTGTTTTAGTAGCAGGAAAAATATTCAATCGTAGATAAAATATCAGATTCAAAAATTTTTGCTGTTTAATAATATTAAAATTATAATTAATAGCTTTTTTAACATGAGTGAAAGAAATATCAATAAGAAATATATGTTTCACATTGTTCCTCACATTATATAATTAAATTTTACAATGTTTCAAATTGTGCAATTAAATAAATTTTATTAAAATACATTTTCCCAAATATAACTCAAAATTACCTACCATAGTTCACTTCGATAAAAGAATTTTTTAAAAAATAAATTCTCCTCTAAAAATATTTTTACGTGTTCCCAGCTCATTCTAGAGTTTTATCTCACACGTTTATAAAATGCTGAAGAAGACATTCTTTTCAAAAAGAAAAGATGAAGAATACTTGATATATACCTTATAAAAAATAAACACACTAAGATATTTTTAGAAGACATGTATTTTCATCGATAAAAAGATATAATAGAATACGAACAAGAAAGTAAGAGTTGAAGGAAAAATGTCAAAAGTAAATTTTACAAAAAGTGCATAAGCCATATAAGACTCTATATCTGCTTCATATAAGTTCATAAAACCAAGTCAAAAAAAATAGTTTTTGAAAGCATTTCATGATAAATTTCTTTCGTGTTTTTCTTCAGAAATTGATATAACAAAACTCTAAATGCAACTATTTATGCGTCAGTATTATGCAAATAATTTCATGATTTAAATATTCAAACATTTCTTATTGTTATTTTTAGTATTGAATTTAAAGCTAAAATTTATTGCAAGTTTAAAATAATTGATGAATATACTGTCATTTAAATTACAAGTATTGTCATTTTAATTTCGAATATTGTCATTTAAACTACGAATATTATCACTTAAATTACGAGTATTGTCATTTAAATTAATAATATCGACATTTAAATTATGAATATTGTCAAATAATATTATTTTGGGAACAAAAAAGTACTTAAAACAAAAATTTTCTTTCTTTGTTGTTGTGTGTTTTGCCTATCTCCTTTTCCATTATTCTTATTTTTCTTGCACTTAAAATTTAAAAAAAAATAAAATGAATGGTTCATCAACTTAAATAAAGAAGATGTTCTTCTTCAGATGAAAGAAACTGTTCTCAATTTTTCTGATAAAAAAAATCATTTGTCTCTGCCATACTCAATTTATTCATTTACATTAAATCCAAGTGAATGTTATTTATCTTTGAACATTGGTTTTTATTCAAACATTAAATTTTGTCAATAATTTGGGAAATAAAGAATTAATGTGTAAAACATTAAAATTCTACAATCTTTTCAATCCAAAATAATCTCGAAATAACATTATTTCTCTAAGAAATTAATACATTTTCCTATTCTTTTTAAACATAAGGGATACTTTTAGCTTTTAATTTCAATATCTCTTTTTCAAAATTGTTGACAAGGACTTACGAATTTGTGATGCGTTTAAGAAATTGTGATGAAATTTGACGTTACGTATGCATTGCTTTTGTGCAACTATTACTTTACTCAATTCAGAAAATAATCCCGGTTCCCATGTTCTCTTTTTTATTTAAAATTTGTAAGTTGATTTGTGAATTTCTGTAATTAACTCTGAATTTGGATACCACACATTCTAGACCATTTTTTGCATCCTTTTTATCAGCATACCAAAACTTTACTCAAGTTAGTAAAGTTCAAGCTAAATAAATCTGTCCAACCAAAGGACCTCAAAAAAATTCATTGAATTGAATTGGAATTCATTGGCTCAAATCTGCATAATCTGGTTATGTAAAACTAAATGGGAAACAAACAAGGAACTAGATCTTTATAATATTCTCTATATTTAATCTATTTATACTTGCTTTACGCACAACCTCAGCAACTATTCCTTTTTCTTACTTCTATTTTTCCCAAATTTATTTGAGCAAACATTTTTGAAAAAAGAAATCGAATGACTAAAACATGTAAGATGGGTGAAAAAAATTGAAAAAAAAAATTATTAGATGGAAACCCAGGAACGTCAAGAACTTGGAGAAGACAATAGAGTTGCTTGTAAAGAACAAATGGAAATGCTTGAGTATTCAATTACAAAATAAAAGGCAGTCAACAGAAAAAATGGTAAACATTTTTAAAAAAAGGCAATGGCTGTAACACAAGAATGGTGATAATGATTTTCTTCAAAAGTCTCATTCTGTACTTTAATTAACAAAATTAAAAAATTATTTTTTGTAATTATTTTTGTTAACTATTTTTTAAATAATTTTAGCTCTTAATTCTATATGTTCCAAGAAAATCGAGCGTTTTTGCAGGTAATTTTTTCAATAGTATAATTTTTAGAAAAATAAAATTGTTTAAATATCTAGTGGGAAACTGCAATTTTTAGGCAAAAAAAAATAATTGTAACAAATAATAATAACAATATTTATTAATTTTTTAATAAATATAATAATTCAAGGTTTATAATTATGTAATTATTTTTAAATACATTTACTTAAATAATTTTATACTATTAATTTTAAGTAAATTATTTAAATTATTTAAATAATTTTAAATAATTTACTTAAAATTATTTATTAAAAATCATTTGGATCATTCACAATCCAAGTTTGATAATATTTTGAGTTTTGGAACTGAAAAATTATTGGTAAATCTTAAAATTTTAATAATATCTCTTAAAAAATTTCTATTTTAAATGAAAAAAACAAAAATACATTGAAAAGGACTGAATTAGTTAGTGTACATTTATTATTTGTTGTGTTGTATATTAAAAATTTGCCATTTCTTCTTCAAAAACTAAATTAATTTTCGTTAAAAATTTCTACTTACAATTTCCTTTAAGAATTTGCTTCTTTTATACGATGATTATTTTCATATAAAACAATAATTAATTTTAAAGTTGTTTTGTTCAATCACCATAACCTTAGAACTAGAGAATTAAATTTGTTTCAAAACATTATAAAATTTAAAAACAAGAAACTGAATTTTCTTTACATTTTACAAGTAATTTTCCTTGTTATAATTCAATAATTTATTTCATTATTTAAAAAAATATTTAAAGGTAAATTAGATATGTAATACACGTTTCGAGGTAAATTTAAATTTGTTTAAATTTTTAAATTATTTGTGTAATATTTATTTTGTTACATTATCGTTTTAACTATCCAACCTGAAATTTATGTTTAAAAAATAATCTGTTTAATCAAATGTATTTTTTTGCAGTTATCTTTCAAATCCCATGTCTATATAATGCTGTTAATTTTATCAGTTTTCGTTATCAAACAAATACATTCTAAAATTTTTTAATATAATTTTGATAGCAAGAGAAACTTTCATTATAATTCTTAAACTTTTCCAGTTATCACTGATTTAAATATTTTAGAAGATTGAGCCCAATATATTCTTTTAAATCAATCCATAAAAAAATAATTTTAATTTATTTTTCCTCATTCTGTTACAAAATCATCTAATTCTTTATATCATCTTATAAAATTATCATCTTCATTACAGACATGGTGATCTGAAACATTTAATTAATTCAAGTTTCTTTGGAATATATCTAATTAAATATCAGCTAACTTCATTAAGTGGATCCACTCGACTTGCATGAAAAATACACACTCAACAATTCTTCCACAATGTATATTGAAGATTTCTTTTATTGAAACAAAAATGAGATACCAATCTGAATAGAAAAATGTATTCAGGAATGTTTCATAATTTAAAGTTAATTTGAAATCTTATTAAATTCTTATAGCCAAATACATATTTATTTATTTGTAATATATCATACACAATAATTTCATTTTTTCCTAACAATTACATCAAAATAATTTTTTTCTTGATATTTTTCTTTTTGGAATTAATTCTATACAGTTAAAAAACAAGTGCAAATAAGCAAAAAGAATTTAAATAAATCAAATTTTAAAATAAATTTTAAGTGTGACTACATTTACGAATGCCACTTTGAGATACTTTTTATTCAAATGTACTTAATTTAAAAATTATTAAATTTTAAAAGTTCATATTAAAAGTTATTTAAAAGTTCAGATTAAATTTAAAAAGGTCATCTTTGCTTTTGTCTCGTTTTGTATGGATTACATATTTATTAATCAAAAGAAGATATTGAATAATTTATAAATTATCACTAAAAATTTCCTCCGCCTATCCAGTTAAAATAGGTATGAAATGTTACAAGAATTTATGAAAATGTTTTATATTCGGAATAAGAAATATCTGCAGCAAACTTAATATTGTCTTTACTTTGTGAAACATAATTTTAATTTTGAAGATATATTCATTCTCTCATATAGAATTGCTAAAATTAAAATGATAAATATTTAATGTTATTATTAAGTTATTTAAATTTCAAAATACTTTAAATAACTTAATAATAACTTAAAAAAAGCTTAAAATTAATTGTATTGTTGTAAATAAAAATCATCAAAAAATGATTTCTTTTGGGATAAGATCTTAAATAATTTCTCTGATAACGAAACAATTATCGTTTACGAAAATCGATTCCTAATTTTCAATTCAGGAATTCATTACGATTCCTAATAAGATTATTTGAATGCGTCTGTTATGAATCCAGCTATGCATTTCACTGATTCAATTAAGGTGACAGTAACAGAAGCGATATGACAGAAGATTACGAAATAAGCAATTTTCTCAATTGACTAGACGTCTAACTTTGTATACAAAAATGAAGAGAAAATATCTTAATTAACTTTGGATTGTGAAACTTTTTTCAATGTAAAAAAAATTAGATACATCCAATTTTCAAGAATGTTATCTTTTAAATGAAAGATTTAATTTCAAGAGCAAATGCTAAAATCGAAAATTGACATCAATATCTTAGAAAAAAATTGTTAATAAGTAAATAAGGTATATACATATATCTCAAGAAGTAACCGAAAGCAACGAAGAAGAATCAAGATTACTTTAGCTATACATTTTGGTGTAGGAAAAACCAAGATAATGAAGTTTTATGAAGAATTTTGTACTTTATGAAGTATCTTTTAATTATAAAGTATCAAAAATAATAATAAGACCGGGAGCCAAAAATTAAGATGCATTGAAAAGTTGTTTATTTAAATTCTCGTTTATTGAAAGGTATCAATCAATATGTCTACAAATCCTAGTTTGTTACATAGAAAGCAAAGAATTTTCGAATTATTACGAAGTCTGAGATTTTTCTTTGGAAAGATAAGAATTCATATTTCTCAAATAAAAATAACATTCATATAATTAGAAACTAAGTTGCTTAAATATAAACACTGTTAATTTTTCTAAAATTAAAAAAATATATCCTAGTTTTATTGATTACATACATAAAATCAATACAATCTTGAGACAAAAAGTATTAAAAATTATTTAATTGATATCTTTCTTCTCATTTCATTAGAGCTTCTAAATAAGTAAAATTATAATTAAAAATATCAATTTTGATCAGACAAATTATTACAAGTCAAATATTACACTTTAATGTAATTTTCTTTTTTATCTAATATTTTTATAATATTAGCTATGAATAATATGTTTATATTTTGACAAGATTTTTCTTACGTGACACTCCAATTAATGCATTTGTTCTTTTTGTAATTAATATTTATTGTCTAGCTATAATCTAAGTGCGCTTGCGTTAAATTTAATCATTGAAACCAAATATTGTTGATCATATTTTGCTAACTAGAACAGGTCAACCATTTGGATACTGCATTATTTCAACGTCAAGTTTATTTTCTACAAATATAAAGTCTAATATTAAAAGGAAAAAAATCATCTATGATTGTAGCAAATGTTACACCATGATATCTCAGTATTTCGTCTGAACTTCTTTGAATAGTCAAACTACCACTGATTTCTGTATTGATTTCAGCATAAAAAGTAAGTTCTATCAAACGTCATCCTTTTTCAGAGACTAAACAAGTTTATTGTTACATTACAAACAGAATTAAGAATCACTAGTAATCTTTGTTGTCTTAAATTTAAACAAATACAACTCATAAACCTATATTCTTAGAGATATCCATTATATTTTATTTAATACCATATTATTTTATTTGAGGAAGTCATTATATGACACGTAAGTTAATGCCATATGTACTCAGAAAAATAAACTGCCATTAAGACTATGTAGTGTTTGTCTGAATGAGATGTTTGTTGGTTATATTGGTGTGGCCTCGGGGGTCAGGTTAGTTAGGACGTCGTTTTCGTTATCAAAAGATAATTAACTTGAATCTCTTGAACCAACCGAAGATCCATCGTGTTTCCTCATGCCAACTAGGGTGAGTAAGATATGTCGCAGTCGCAATATACTTCATGGAAAGTGTCTCAGTTGACAGCAGGTCAACTCTTTGGTGATCGTCTTCTTGGTCTCTGCGTCTAAATTATAAAGACCCACTCTCTTTCGGAATCATGATAACAGGTCTACTGAGTGCCCCAGCATATAAAAATTTACCATCACTTCAATCCTTTGTATCAAAAGTCGAGATGTAATATATCTTAGCAATTATCAGAGCATTTGAAATAAATAAATAAATAGGTTATACTAGTACTTTTCATAGAAACTTTTTATTTGAATTTTATGGGTAACTTATACTTACAAGGTAATAAATTTGTTATGATTTATAAAATATAGCAATTTAATAGATTCTTCTAGGTTTTATATATGTGTAATATTTACAAAATATCACGATTTTTAGTAAGGAACGATACTTTTAAGAGATTTAAAGGTTTCAATCTAAATTTTCTTTTTATCATTTTATTCAGTTCGTTTTAAATGTATAGCTTGATTTCTTAACGAATATATATATGGTTATTTTTGTGATAACAAGGAAATAAATAAATTTATTTATATATAACTAAATATGTTTCGTTGTTCTTAATTTTTATTAGGGATAAATGCAAAAGTAGGTAGCACTGACAAAAACTTTTTAAAAAATATTTATAAATTAGACTTAAAAATTTAAAAATTATCGCTGCGTGACACACACATGACATATATGACCTTAGAACTTCTTAAATATCGACTTTTCCTGACATGACATTTTAAGTATGCAAACACAGAATATCTTTGGGATGTGCCATGTTTCTCTGTTTATTCAGAATAAATTTTTAACATATTTCCCTGCTTCATCTTATTTTTGCATTTATTTTTTGCAGAATATTCACATTCCTTAGGCTGAGATGATTTAATTGTATTTTTGTTCAACTGTAATTTCTCACAAAATGGCAAGGCATTTTAATTACCCTTTAGAAGCAGATGCTTCAATATTTTTAATTAATTTTCCTGGTATTTTTAGATATTATGTTATTTTTGTTAGCTACTAGCAATATTTGAATAAATCACTATTTATAAACTGCTGTGATATTTTAAACTTTTTTACAAAGTTCATATCTGACACATTGATAGTTGAAAAGTAAATATTACAAAATTTATATTTTATTACAAAGAAATTAATCGGAATTTTATGCATTCAACACTTTTAAGAAACATCCCATGAATCATTTGCTACTTATAAGATAGAAAGTTTGTTTTCATCATAGTTTTAAAAAATGCTTTAATTAAAACTATGACCTTTTACATTTTATGAAAACGTGATTTCATCAGGAATGATTTTGTGTATAGGAAAATGCATTAAGAAAATTGAAAAAAATATTGCAATAAAAGACTTTGTCAGCTGTCAGACATTATTCGCCGCAAGGTGTTCTTAGAAGCTTAATAGGAGAATGACAAATGAGTTTTCCTAACAGCAGAAGAAAAAAGTAATTTTCTAACATTCCTTTTTAAGAAACTTATCCTAAATACACTGATAAACTTAGACAGCAAGAAAACATTGCCTGAGAGCCCCTTTATTTAATCTAAAGCAATCAGAAGAAATATGTTATGGGGAAATATCATATAACTCCTTGAAGACATCCTTATTTCTATGACAAATGCACACAATTGTTTATACAACACATGATTATTCTCAAAACGTTTATGCGATTCATTTTTCTATGTACTTCTCCTTTCTATGTACAATTTATAATACCTAAACCATTGCTACTAGTGAAAAATGTCAGCGCTATTCAAAATAAAATGCTTAGTAGTTTTGTTAGCAATTTTTTGATGATTGCTTACAGATATCGTCACTAAATTACCCTGTAATTTTAAGTCCACCCTTTTTCTATGTAAAGTTTTTCAGACAAAAAGAAAAATATTATTTCGAATATCTTACTTTGCATTTTTATTCTTTTTATTAAAACAAAAATGTACTTATATTTATGATTTATAATGACTAAAGATTGGTATAAATTTTCTCATTTATCCTAACATTATTACTCCTTAAAAATAATTTAGATACAATCAGAAATGTATAGTCATATGTCAGGTGCTAATTAGAACATGCTATAAAATTATTATTATTTTCTTACAAATAAAGTTAATAAATTATTTTTTAGAAAAAAAAATGTTTTTTTGTTTACGTAATTTAAATCTAAGGTAATTATATGAAATAATTAAAACTAAAATATTCCTTATTATTTTAAATAAGAAGTAATTTGCACATAATAAATATTATTGTGGAAATATGCATAAGTTTTCAAAAATGATTGCTAACAATTGATTTTATTTTAATTAAATTTACATTTTTAGTTTTAAATTATGCATATTTTGAAATTTTTAAAATTAATTGACTTTTCTTTTTAATTTATCAATTACTTCATTACTTTAACACAGAGTTAGATTAACTGTTGCCTTACAATACAGTTCCATCTTTTCAAAAGTTTAAATTTTTTCATGTAAATTAATAAAAATTATGTTTTTAGAGCCAGATGTTTTCAGAATTAAAATTTAAAGTATTAATATCGTAAAATTTAGCAAATCTCTATTCTGTGACAGATTTTTCGATTTTGTATATATTTGTAGTCTTTGTTAAATTAAACACGAGTCAACAATTTGTCATTTTAATGTAGTAGTTATTTCAAGAAAATTTAAACTTTAAAAGGGAAAAATAAAATAACAACTGTAAATTAGATATTCTAATACTTTTCTTACAGAGTAATAGTGATTAGTAACAATTGATTTTCAAAGTAACTATCCTGTACATAAAATTTGTAGATATAAATAGATATACATGTGTAGATAGAATTACAAATAAAATAATATTGACCCTTTATTAGAAACAGATAAACTCATTTGAAAAATGTAAGTTTTCTTCAAAGAATTTTTACCAAAAAAATTATTAATTATGCTTGACGGATTCTGGAAGGATGATAAACATACAAATTAAACAATTACAATTAAATGCTTGAAAAAGATGTCTTTCATAACCATTTGCACATACGGGTATAGAATCTGATGTCCATTTAGAACTGTGGTATCGAATTAAACTCTTAAGATACGTAAGAACATAGAAAGAGAAAAACTCTACGTTTGCAAGAACGTATAGAAGAATAAAATTTGAACTCTTGTTCTACAATTGATTTCATTTCATTCGAACAATTCAATTTATAAAGCTTCATTTTTCGAAAAAGACAAACAAAAGTTGCTCACAAAAAGTGATGCTGTTGCATCAGCAAACTCTTCGGTACTTTCATATCAGAGTTGGACTCAACCAGTTATATGGAAGTGGCCATATGGGAGTCATCGTAATTTAAAGGCAGGGACAAAGCAAAAAACTTTTAATATTTGACCTGCTACTCAAAGAGGTATTAGCTTTCTTAAAGAACATTGCAATCATGATCGATTTATCGTGCCTCAACCACTTTAAGCGAATACAGCAGATTTTCGGTTAATCCTGGATTCAAGCTCATTGCCTTCAGTTAAAGAAAATACAAACCCTAACCAACTAGTAAAATAATTCCACGAAAGCCTTCACAACATGTCTATAACCCTTTCTTTAGAGAAATTGGGTGTACTTCTTCTCGATTGGGTTATGTGCATTGATAGGAAGAAATTTTATATGAGAAAAAGATACGCATTGTGGAACCATTAACAATAATTAAAGCTATATTTAATATGCTGCAATAAGAATTTCAAAATGGTTATGATCACACATGAAACATTTATTTCATTCTTATAAAAATAGAATTTGATCATAATAAACTTGCATGTGATGATTACATACAAATTTTATTTTGTGGTATAAAAATATTTTAAGTTTTCTTATTCATTTTAAATAAATATTAATAAATTGTTATAATATTTATGTTAAAAATTGTTTCAGTGCAGTTTTATTTCACTTGTGATAAAATCACAGAATGATTCCATTTATGCTAAACAAAAAATTTCCTTATATTTAAATGATTTTAGAAGACATTATCGTTTGTTTTAAGTAAGGATATCTAACTTCACAAATAAAAAGAATTTCTTACTCTTTACCAGAACTTTAAATGCATAGGTGTTACTTCAACGATTTATATTATTCTAATTTTAGTAACATTATTTGAAATATTTTTCATTCATTAAAAATAAATTATTTCAAAAAATATTCTGAAAAAATTTGCTTGTGTTTAAAGTTACAATATTTAACTTTTTAATCCGTATTATTTATTTATTCATATTAATATCTTGCGCAAGCAGGAACAAATTTTAAAATTTTTCTTAGACATTTCAAAGTTATAAATACGCATATGTTTATTACTTACTCTAGTAATTAGTAATATTTACTCTAGTATAAGAATAATAGTTTCTGTTGAATATGCATTTTGAATTGCAAATATGTAACTATGCATATTTGTTGTTCTAACTCGGCTTTAAATTTAGATGCAAGTGTGCAGTTTAAATTTAAAGCCAAAATTTGTTACAACTTCATAGTTGAAACATTTTAAATTTGTTCTGCCTATTATATTCGGTTAGACTGAACAATACTAGACATGGTAAATTTACAGCAGTCATTTGAAACCGAAAAATTTACATATTGAGTGTTGAATTTTAACACTACTTTCCACACGCTATGCATCAGAACATTGCAAACAATGAAATGCGCGTTCCGGAATAAAGTTTCCCATTTTATTGAATTTTCACGACTTTTATTTCCATATATGTTGCAGAGTATTGAGTTATGCATGCTCGATTACAATACAATATAAAATTCCCTTTTGAATGAGAGTTCGCATTGCTTATATGCACAATGTAAGGCTTAGATATGCTTGGAGAAAGGAATATTTACATTATTATTTAAATTTAGAGTTATTTGAAGAGGAATAACTTAATAAAGATAAAAAGAAAAGCACTTAAGCACTTAAACCTCATTGTTAAAATCTGTAATTGTTAAATCAGAAAATTAATTTTAAGCGCAATTTAATTTGCTATCACGTTACTGAACAATAAAAAAACTTTTATAAGTTAATATTAAAAAACGTTTATTAATTGCAAACTACTAATTCTCTTTTAAACATATTTCCTTCTCAATTGACAAATAATATAAAGGAAAATTCTGTGCTTTATTCATACAAAACGATGTATTGTTCTGCATATTTATTTTATAATTATATTGCATGGGCAGGAAAACAAAATATATAAAGACTGGGTTGCTTATCAACTAACATCTTATAAACACAATATTTATTACAAAAATTAATAATATAATTAATAAATCACTCCAAAATAATTTTATAAATAAATTTTTAGTTTTTTTTTTTAAATTTTAATTAATTAGTAGTTTTATCAACATTATCTTCAATATAAACAAAGTGTTATATTATTTAAATAAAATTTTATTCAATTTAATTAATATGTTTAATATAACATTGTTTTTCAATTTATAGATGCAGAATTAGCATAATATTTTTAAAATATTCTATCTTCTTCATTTTAATGGCCCACCATGTAACAGCTTTCTCCTATTGTTTCAAGAGTGAATCGATTAAATTCTTAAAACAATAATAGAAACAAATATATATACGTGTGTGTGCTGAATTCATTAATTGGATTGATTCATATGCTTAACAGTACTAATACAGCAGCTCATGAGGATCTAGAAAATATTAAAAAAAATTATTCTCTTAAAAATATTTTATTTCTTTTTTTTTTCACAGCTAAACCGGTACTTAATACAGTTTTCTGAAAAAAAGGAAAAATAAATAAGTTTGTAACCTATACAGGATTATGAATAATTATGGAAATAATGTAAAGAGATGTAACTTTTGATAAAATATGTTTAATTAGTAAAAGGGTCCTCATCTTTGTCAATAATGTCTGAAACTATTTTGTTTCACCCTTTACTGAAATTTATCTTGGGATACTTGCATATTAACAAATACTGCCTTTCAAAAGAACGTTTTTGTTGATAAGGAGCTAAACTCCCACAGCGCTTGGAAAATGCCTAAAACATCTCATAACACATCTTGATAGATTTTAAATCAGTAAGTAGAGGTCATTTTTCTAAAATAACACCAATCTTCATTATCAGATTTGAACTTGAGATCTCGTTGTCCAAAGAGCCTCTTATCTTTAATCTGATAAGAGCTATAGACCATTATATTTAACTCTGTGCAATGAATGATCTTTTAATTGTGGAAGACTTATTCTTTAAATATCCATCTTAAAATAATGCTTTTTGGACTGATATTCGCAGTGGTCTATAGTTATATGCCGCAAATGATGAAAAACTCCTATACATCTACCCAAAGAGATATGCGGGAAGAAAAAGGTAAATCAATATTTATCTCTCATCATCGAATAATCTCTGCGATGGCATCCAGAAACTTCCACTCTAAAGAGCATAATGATACCTTTTGGTCACTAGGAATTCCAGGTCATTATATTGATGATATTAACAAAAATTAATAATCGCAGCTTGCCATTTAATGTGCTCAAAAATATTATAACTGTATCTTAGTTCATCGGTACCATGGAACTAGATCACCTGAATCGATCTAGCTTACCTGAATCGAAAAAAGCAAGTACAAAACTCAGTTTGTTTTTGATTGGAAGTTTTACACATATTTTCTAAGTTAAGAACTGCAGTTTAAACTTTGAATGTCGTAAACTATTTATGATTATTTTTCTTCAAATTCGCTTCTTAACACTTCTAATATTATCAATTTATTTAAAAAATTTTTATAAAACCTGAATGTTTTGTCCATTTCCATTTGTTTTTAAAAAATAACTAAAACATATAGATTTAAAATATTATTATATTTTTAAATATTTTTTAAACCACAAAATTTTTGGTTAACATTTTTCATAAAAGAGATCTAAAAAGTACTTTTTTCAAATTTTTAAACACGCACTCTTTGTTTATTCCAGTATACGAATATAAGCTAAATAAATTGAATATGTCAGTCACATCACCTAAGTTTCAAAAGTCTTACTTTGGGAAACTTCTAAATTACTTCTTCTTATAAAGTAATTATCATTTTTTATGCCATTCATTTACTGTTCGTGTAAATAAATACCGGAGAAAAAAGAAGAAAAATTACTGCACCTGCTTTGTATCCCATCACAAGCTAATTTATTTATTTTGCTTGTTTTTCATATAATACATTGATATGATGAACGTTAAGAAGAACAAAAGAGTAGATGCCTATATTTTTCCATCAAAGATTCAAAGAATATTATAATTAAAAAAAATAATTTATACCATAATAAAAGAAAGAAATATTTGTTATGCAATTATATTTAATAAATGAGAATTGATATTATTTTATCATCCATGAATAATTTGATTATTTTCACAAAAATAAATTACATTATCAAAAGTACTATAATATCAAACTATAGCATCAAAAGAAATAATCAAATCAAGTTATAAAACATCTAACCATATCATTTGAAATTTCCTGATTTTTATCCCATGAACAACACAAAATCTTTTAAAATAATTTTTCTTCATTCAATAGAGGTAAGAATTTTTTTATCAAAACAAATATTTACCATAATAATTTTCAAAACACTTTTTACATTAATTTTTTCAAGAAAATAATTTAAATTCTATTAGCTTTTAAGTACTTTTACATGACTAAGGTATAGAAACATTTTTAAAAACAACTTCTGATTTTTTAATAATTATAATTAGAAAATATTATTAAACATATCAACAAATAATGTAAGGAAATTTCAAAACAGGAATTTAGTAAATATAAATATAATATAGGATTTTAAAATAATAAATATTTCAAACAAAATATAAAAGTAATGAACATAAAACAAAGCACTTATGTTCTTCAAATTTATAATTAAATTTATTAGTTTTCTTCGTACACTATTCAAGATAAACAATAAAAACTTGACAATAAACAAGTCTTTCTACACATAAGTTAACTTCACTAAAACATTTTTAATAAAATAATTCAAAGCACTCTGTCAGTGTCTATTTCAACAATTTTTCTTTCATGACTATATTTCCAGAAAAATATTTTTAAGTATTCTCTGATTTTTATTTTCATACTTCATTTAATACACTTTCAAAAATTTCTCTACAAGAAACTTGACATATTCTATAAATATAAATTCACAAAAGCTTTTTCCCGAATAATGTATGCTTTTATCTACAAAATACTATGACAGAATACGAAAATATCATAAATTGAATAGAGAATATATTTTATATAAATAGTTCAAAATATATGTAAAATATAATATGTAATTTATATTTTATAAAATTTTGCAGAAATTAACTATAAAGGAGAGAAATCTATAATAAAGCTAAAAAGATTTATACATAATTATAGAAATATTTAAACATTTCAATTATTCCTTTTTTTCTTAAAAAGACGGTGTTTATTTAAATTACTGATTTCCTACTTAAGTTCAAAAGAAGTGAATTATTTCACTTCAGACTAAATAAAGGTGATTTCAAATTAATTAACAGAAATTATATTTATATTCAAGACGATAGTAGACGATAGTAAACGATATTAAACTGTAATATTAAATTCTGCTAAACATTTATATTTTATGGGGTGATTCGAAAAATAAAATTAATAATGTAATTATTAACTATTTATTTATTACAAATTCACATATGAATTATATATTCACTAGCATCCCGAAGAATTTGGTTATTTAACGATTAAATGATCATTTTTGTGTTTGCAACACTTGGAATTATGCACAATTTTTATCAACTGTATTTATAGATAGCAAACTCAACATAATTTATAGATTTTTGTATTCAATTCAGCCTTTTTAGTTGATTATTATTAATAAGTTCTTTATCAATTATTAGAATAAGTAAACATTTGATTTGTGATCAAACTTTTTATTAAAATTTATGCTGAATAAAAATAA
This sequence comes from Latrodectus geometricus, assembly GCA_026290005.1. Classification (NCBI taxonomy): domain Eukaryota; kingdom Metazoa; phylum Arthropoda; class Arachnida; order Araneae; family Theridiidae; genus Latrodectus; species Latrodectus geometricus. The sequence continues at coordinate 33,733 of JAPDSC010112809.1, forward strand.
TAAAAAACAAAATTAAGATCAAATGGAATTTTACTTTAAAAAAATTTGCACATAATTTTAAGTTTTTTTATTTGTATTAATCAACACTGATTGAAAGCAATAATAGCAAAATTATTTTCTTACAAATAATTAACAAAGACGAAGTAATTCAATAAATAATAAGTGTTTCTTCACGTGGTTAATTTTGCGCTTTGTTCATGAATTTATTGATATTTGAATTGTTATTATTTTGAATAAGTATCTTTATTCCCAAGGGTAAACTCTTTAGTTTGTTCTTTATATGAAATCATATGCATGGTCAAACTGAGATGACTCGTACTACGCTTTTAATTCATTAATGACTTATAACGCTTGACTAGAATTTTATATCTTTTTATTCTTCTTGAGAGAAAAATTAAATCAGAATTAAAATGCATGTATTTGTAAGGTAATTGAGTTTAAAGGGTGCAAATATAAAAAAGAGTGTTTTAAATAAATAAAAGTTAATTGTGGAGTTTGTCGTTTGAGAAAGCCTTTGCATCAAGAAAAGCAAGTAGTCTTTCGTTAATAAAATTAAAAATTGTGGATCATGTTTGTATTTTTGTCTGACTAGAGTAATGGCTGAGAGGGGTAAATTTGACATATCCCTAGAAGTTTTCAAAATTTATGGCTTGAAATTCGACCCAATTAAGGAAAGTAGGAAAAAACATGCTACTAAAAAATAGAAAGCTACAAAAGGAAGTATAAAGCAGAAAGAAAACATAAAGGAGAAAAAAGGAAACATGATAAAAATGAAGAAAATATAAAAGCAAATAGCTGATTACGGCAGAAATGAAGAGTTGTTTTCCAAATTTGATAAAAAAAAAATGAGAAGGTAATTCCAGAAAAGAGATGCCCATTTTCCCGAAGTTTATAGTACTTTTCATGAGACTCGTCAGAAAGAAGTCTCAGGATGAGGATTAAGAGAGACTTGTGACTAAAAACTATCAGAGACTAAAGAAAAGAAACAAGCATTGGTCGAAGATATTATACAACATTATACTTAGGACAATATTACTATAGTCACTTCTAGTAGGTGTGAGTCTTCTTTCTTCTTTTCTCATGTTTGGCCAAATATTTTATGTTTAAATATGATTGTATTGTTCCTAATATCTATAGTTTGGCCATCAAAAATCGGGAATTATGACCGCTATCTATTTAATGAAATAAAGTAGGCATAATTGTTTGAATATGGCAAACTATTTTTAATAAGTATTATTCTGAATAAATTCTTATCACCAAAATTAAGGATTATGCTTTGATCGTAAACACAATTCTTTTTTAGAATTTACATCACAAGAATTTCTACTATTGACTGTTTGCACTATCAAACTCATGGTGCTTAATTCAGCCAGCTTGTACAGTATGGAATGACCTTTGTGATTACAAGTGTATTTAGAAATCTTCAACTAATGTAATAAGCTCATAATTCCTTATCCATTTGATATATACTTCGAAAACAACCAATCTAACATTCTGAACATAAACTATAACAATATGATTTTGTGATTAAAAGATCATTTTTCGGTTTGAAATTTCAAAATTTTTATCAGATTTAAATAACCAATATTGGTATATTAAAATTCATATTAGTATATTAAATTTCAATATAAGGATTATATCAGTGACTTTCTATTTAGTTTAAAAATCTTGTATATCATTAAAAAATGTGTCGTACTTTAGATTGTAATTTTTATTACTTTCCATGCACTGATTTTGAATGTTCTATGAAATTTGTATGTCAAAGTGGGTGTGTCAAACAGCGATGTCGTCAGAATAACGTTCTACTTTTGCTTCTTTGCTGATGTGAGGGTTTAAGGTATTCATGTAAAGTAGGAAAAAAGAGGACTCAGAATTAAGCCCTGAAGAACACCACCCCAAGTTCGATGAGCTTTAGAAAACGAGCAATTAATGTTGACATTGAATTTCCTTCCTCTTAAAAAGCCGTTGATTTACATGAGGCAGTTAGCCACAATACCTTTTTGCAGGATAATGTTAATTAGTTTCTACCTCCAGACTCTGTCAAATGGAGTAGAGAGATCCATTAAGACCACGTTGGTTTTTTTTTTTATTATTTATTGACAGGCATGGGTAAAAAAAGTTGATCAACTGTATTAAGCTCTGTATGCAGTGCGATAAAACTGTAAATTTTTCTCAGTATGCCATTTCATCAATCTGGTGGGGATGTATTTTAAATTGTTCTGCAAAAGACAATAGTTAGTGAAATCGACCAGAAGCTTTTACAGTTTCTACCCTCTTTGCCTGTTTTTAGGATTGGAATAATTCTTGATTTCTTCCAATTACTAGGCAGTTTGCCAGCGCTTCAAGATATATTGAAAATTTGCAGCAAGAAACTTTTTGCTTCCGTTCGAGATGATATGACATATGTCCGTATATAAAGCCAGGTCCAGGATATTTTCTGGGATTAAATAGCTAGATAGTGGATTTTAGGTGTTAGAGAGTAAGACCAAACATGAATATGTTAGGTTAAGCATATTCACGCCTTGACACTTCGTAGCAAGGATTAATAGTTAAATTTAATTATAAAATATTTGAACATTTCCCATTTACTTTCTTCCTTGAGGACTTCTCTAAGATGACCGTATTCAAAGGTCAATATGCTTCAAAGAAAAATATCAAGCACCTGTCTCTCATCAAATAAAAATAACTATTCATTAATGGAAGTCAAAATATCCTAGCACTTAAATGAAAAAAGTAAATGGATCTTTCTCGCGTTATATGAAGTATATAACTTGAATATATAATTTTAGAAATATCAAGCTATGAATCATTCTTGACAAATTGATGATGATTTTGTAACAAATGATTTTCTAATGTCATCAATAACAGTTACGAGGCGCCTTCATAAGAAGAATATTTAAGTAAAGCATTAATTTCTAAGTCATGCTTTTCATAAAGTCGTATGTTGTGGTGCTACAACCACAAAACCTGGTCAATTAATAAACAAAATTACAGTTATGTAATCCAACAAATCATGTTTCATATTTTTTACTACAAATAGGTGTATATTTAAAACTTACTTTTAAAAGCGTATAATCGTAATTGGCTTTTTTTTTAACCATTAAGCACATAAGTATAATTGTTATAGTTTGAAAAGTCATATAATAAATTTTGAAGGCCAATTATAATCCTATGAAAGATGGAGAAAAATATAGAGAATTTTTATTTGTAAAAGTCCATCACATAATGTTAATTTTGGTTTTAACAAGAAATGAAATTTTTCAGGATAATAAAGCTCCCAATCATTGAGATTAGCCCAAACTGGTTTAATGAATAGGAGAATGAAATTAAACATGTATTTTGGCCCGCATCATCCTCAGACCACATTATAACAGAACTGTTATTATCTACTTTATAGTATACAACACAAATCTATATATCCTCAACAGGCACATTTTCAAAAAATCCCAATATTTCTGAGAGAAATGATATACCATTCCCCTAAATACTATTCAGCACCAAACAGGATTCGGTTACCCGAGAAATTCAAGTTATATTACATAAAAAGCTGTTCTAACCAAGTAAAAGAAGAAATCCTCATAAATTTAGAGTGTTTCCTTTGTTTTCATAACCATCTGTATAGATACAATATAAAAGAAGTGATGGTAAAATTAATGGGGTTTTTTTTATTCTACAAATTAAGAACATGCAAAATAAATAAATAACTTTCAGTATTGAAATTATATATTTTCATTTTATATAAATTATAATTTGAAAATAAAAAAAACTATTGCAAAATATAAAAACATATTGTTTATAAATTTTACACACATTTTAACAATATAACTTATTGTTTATATAAACAATAAAACATATTGTTTATATATTTTGTAATAAACTGTAACAGTACAGCTACAGTAACAAAATTAAATAACAAATAAACACAATAATAGATAGATTATACATAAAATAACAGTTTGCTTGACATTTAGATTAGAGAAAACAGAAATGTAAATGTAAAAACTTTTCAATCAAGAAATTTTTAAATAAATTCTGGTTAATGAAAATATTGTAACGAAATTCGAAGAAAAGAATTATGAGTGCAAAATATATATTTATAGAAATTTGCATATTTTGAAAATAAAAATAAAGAGTCCCGTTCCAAGAACTGATGCTGGTTTTCAAATATCAAAATTTATCAAGTTATTCCTTTCAATTAAAAAGGATAAGAACTAATTTTGATGGTAGGAATTCCAATCTCAATATGTTCCTCGTTCAATTAAAGACGTTATGAGAAACTTCTCTTTAGATTTTAATGGAAATCATCTATTTCATGGAAACAGATTTCCAATTTTGATTTACTCACTATTCTCGATTTTCTGAAAGATTACTTGCGTTTTATGCTTTCTGTATTTACATTCCATTGATTTAATTAAAATGACAATACCGAGAACAGTAAGATTACGTTACAACAGAAATGCTCTTCTTATTTGATTAGAGTATTCGATATCGAAACAATTTTATAAACTGCATTCTTCATAATATCCTGTTTAATTTAATGCTTAAATACTCTTTTGTAGTTTTTTAATTTAAAAATATACCGAATATATTTTTGGCAAATATAATATTTTTGCAGTATGTTCTGAGTCAATTTTTTATCAGATTCCGAAAGCATACATAAGAAACTATAATCATATTGAGCTAACAGAGCAACATAAAAGCATCGACCTTGGAGGAATGTGTATTTCAGCAGCTTTGGTTTGTTTTTAACTCACAAAAATTTTTCTCTTTTTTCTTGGTCTACCAGACAGTTTAGTGGTCATTTTTTTATCACACGAGATCTAATTAGACTGGAACATACAGCTGAAAGTGAATACGAAATTACAAAAGATGGGAATCGAAACTACAAGATATTGAACTGAAAATGCCAAAGTTCTAACCATTCGGCTGTTGTTAAAGGCATACATAGTCCAGAGAGAAACGTGGGCATAGTCTTCGAGAAATGTGTGATTTGTTTGTAATGCAGTTTAGAAAAAGACTTTACATACACCCAGCTTAGAGTTTTATTTAAAATTTTGTACTATAAAAAGTCTCAAGTATAAAAACAAAAAACATGTCGAATGAGGTATTGTATGCTTGAAAATTCCAAACAGTTATAAAGTTATTAAGGATTGAAGTAGGGACACCTTTAATTTGCATTTTATCGTTATGTAGCAATAAGAAAATCTATAATAGATTTTTAAAAATGGAATCATATTCATTTTTTCAAAGTTTTTTTTTTTCTAAATTCTTTTAAGAAAAATTGCATTTATTAAGAAAAATTATATTTTGAGAAGAAAGGAATAAAATATATTAGAAGAAAGGGAATTTCACCGATGCAGTGCTTAAGAAAAATGGGGTTTTTTTCAAAATAAGGTTTGGATCCAAAATAAATTTAACAGATTTATAGAATAATCAACTTTCTCACTAATATTTTTCTGATAAAGATTTACATAAAATGTTTAATTTTATAGATCTCATCAAAAATAGTGTTCTTTTGCATCAAAACTACAGATTTTTCCACATAACTTTAGAAAATCCTTAACTTCCGTTTCATTAGAAAACTTAATCCTTCGTTTCTATAAGGACATATATTTATATATATATATATATATATATATATATATATATATATATATATATATATATATATATATATATAAAATATTGCCAAATTAAGTAAACACTTTTTTATTTAACATTGCACTCCATTATTAAAACGTTGTTTAAATTTTTTGTTGTAAGTGAATCCATAATCCGGATTCATTTTTTCTCCTTGTATTTTTTTAAGCAGTTTTTAATACAGTTTTATATACTATAACATTAATTTCTTTCTTCACATTTTAATAGATACAGCAG
>JAPDSC010112810.1:0-10629 GCA_026290005.1 Latrodectus geometricus
AAACACTTATAATATTAAAGATAAATGTTTTCTGTAATATTACACACTTCACATATTATGCAAAGAAGCTGCTTAAAATCAATATGCTATTTCTTAACATGGTTCTATTTATGACTAATTCACTTAAGACATCAGGCAGATTGTTATATCTTAAAATATCTTGCCCACTCTTCGTTTTACTGACTCAGATTTACTGTACGGTCACTCTTGGCGCAATTTTTCAAAGTTGGTGATAAATAACTTTTTTTGGCCACCTAACCAATTCTGGCCAATCACAAATGAGGGACCAATGAAAAATTGAATATTCTGTTTATTTTCAGACCTCGTTTGTCCAAGTTGGCAAGATTTTTGGCAATTTTTGAAAAAGTTGCCAAGAGCGACCGTATAGAAAATTTTTACTATTTTACTTAATTGTCATCGATGATCGATATAATAAACATCACGATTACACATTATACTTCTCCTTTATGTAATACCAAAAAATGATTATATTTTCGTAATAAATTTCTCAGAATCTAAAAACTATGTAACAGCATTTTGAGAATGATGAAGCATTAAAATACGAAGAATGAAGATCAGAACAGTTATCAAATTACAGTAGCCATTTGTTAATAAAATTACAAAAGACACGGATTTAGGTTCTTGCTGGCGAATTTTCTAGATAAATGACTTCAACTTGATTTCCTTATTAAAAATCAAATATATTTCATTAGTTTTTATTTTATCAAAAATTAAAAGATTTATTAAAACGAACTTCCAACATTAAAATATTTTTTAAGATTGCTTTTCATATTTCTTATCCATATGTGTGTGTGAATAGGAGTTGAATTTAAATTTTTAATTATTGTGACAAGTTTATTCACATTCATTTTATTCTGAGGAAAGAGTTCTTATTTTATATTCATATAATGTTTTCAAAAGTTTTCTTCATTCAAATTATAATATTTATCTTCTAGCTAAAATGTCACAACGACAGTAAGTCATTTATGTTCCCCTTTAGAATTTAGCATAAACATTAATAATTAACTTTAAAGGTTTTCATAAAGACTTATTCTAACTATCAAAAAAAGTATAATAATATTCATTTTAAAATAACATTTACGATATAGAGCGAAGGGAATAAAAAAACATAATTTATAGAGTCGGGATATAGACATCAAAGCTTCAGGGTAAAATATTACAATGTCGGTTGAGAATCAAAAATTGTAGTTTCAAGTCACTAATTTTGGTCACTTAATACATTTACTAATGATTTAATTCTTATGTGATTTTTAGACATAAACGAATTCGGTCAGTTGAAAATCCATGTTTATGAAAAAAATAATAAAAAATGGGCTGTATCCCAGTGTACGGTACGCTATTAAAACAAGATGGCGGACAAGGAGCGTACCGTTCACTGGGAATTAAGGAAATTTGAATGGAAAGATACTTAGATAACCTATATTTCAAGATGCCCCTCGATTTTTCACTAATTTAGCACAAGCTTGGGTAATGTTATATATGATTGTAAAACATTTGTTTTTAAATTTTGGCTGTATCCCAGTGTACAGTACGCTATTAAAGCAAGATGGCGGACTAGGAGCGTACCGTTCACGGGGAATTAACCTAAAAAATGAAACATTCCTTATTTTTGTGTCCCCTTTATCATTCATTTCCCATTACTTTTTTCTTTTCAAACGATCATTCTGAGTAGTATTTTTCTGTAAATTGTTTTGATAATAATTTCAATTTCTCAAGAGAAAATTTTAATTCAATTTTAATGAGAGTTTTAAATTTTTATTAATAAATATTATTTTTGTATTTATTTCCAATTAAATTTTTATTTTATTTACAGTTTATGTTGTATTTTTAGTTTTTTCTCCTCGAGCTGTAATTATAAAGTCAGCTTTTTAAATTTAGTATTTATTGTGACAAAAATGAATGATACTACAGGAAAAAATATCTGCTGTTTAAATAACTTGCAGGCAAAGAAAAAGCACTTCAACTTTAACGAACTTCATACTAGTCACAGAGTCAAACACAGCCACAGACGAATAATAAGTTTAATAATATATTAATGCCAATAACTAAAGATTCTTTTTCCTCAATTTGGTAGAATTTGTAAACATACAGTGGATACAAGTTGGCAGTTTTGTAAGAGGTCCCTAGATCCCCCGATCTCTAACCCTGGAACTGGAGCTGGAAATGGATGGTGACTGTAGCTGTAATCTGATTGGCAGAAAGTTAAAATGTGCTCTGAAGGGGCGTGGCTTACGAAATTTTAAGAAAAGAATTTGTAAACATGGTAAAATTCTAAATTAAGAAACGCGCACGCGACTCTTAAGATAAAACTGAATGTAGGAGATACTACTTAAGATAATTTACTATCGATTCTTAAACGTTGTTCCTTTCGAAAGTATACTCTTCTGACCAACTATAAATGAAATACCCATTAAACAGTGATAGCTTTAATATGTCAACATAGCCTGTACACGTATATATTAGGTTGGGGAAAAAGAAATCCATTATTTTTACGTGAACTTTTTGTAACATCTTTCAGATTCGCTTTGTAAAAAGGTTTAAAACAGTTTTCATGTAGATTTTTAGGTCTTGTGCGAAGCTACGACTGCTGACATGCTGTCAAGTTTGATAATTTTTGATACTTTATAGACATTCTCGACGATGCTGTATCCACATGCGAGGTGCATCTCTAACATCAAAAATACCCGAACGGAATCGATGAAACAAAAATTGTACGTAACTGGTTGTTACAGTCTTATATAGGACGATAAACACCTTTCACAATTTTAGCCACCCGGCTATCTTTTTCGCCGTTACAAGAGAAAAACGAAAATGTATCGTATTTTCTGTTTGTTGTCTTCCATTTTTGAAACCTTGTACTCGTAACTGAATTAATCAAACAAAAAACCGCAAGAGGATATTTTAGTGTCAAATGTCACCTTTCCAACGAGCATAAATTTGAAATTGTTTGATAGATACCTCACGAGATAGCGATCACTACAGACGTCTACCGAAAAAATAATGGATAACTTTTTCCCCAACCTAATATATATATAATCACAGTAGACTAGCTTGCGAGTATATTGTAGTATTTCTCAATAATTGCTGATATCATCACTTGTGATTTGATTTCCTTGTTGCTATGCGATTGCTATCACCAGTGTTTTTTCAATTCGTTTCGTTTGTCAGTCATTAGAGAAAGAAAACAGCATAACAGCAATGTTACATACTTGTAAATAATCCTTACATGCACCAGTAAAAAACGTCCTAAATCCAATTTCTCGTATACTGGCCATGATGACATGGTTAGGAGGAGCAAGTAGAAAAATGCTGCAATGCATTTGCAGAGAATAAGATATTTTTTCTGTGGCTTTCAGGATTCCAGCTGACAAGGGACCTGAGCTCTCGAGGGAAATGTTCAAATAACCGCTTCCTCCCATAGTTTCTACAACATCTGCAAGTAAAATATAATTATAATTAAAATACGGTACATTTTACAAAGTTGTTTCAGCAGTATATTTTTTTGTACCCACCCCTGAGCTGGGCTCTACCAGTTAGTGAAAGCAGTCGGGTGGGAGTATATGTAATTTAGAATCTGAGATTGGGGCCGTGGTGGCCTGGTTGGTTACGGAGTCGTTTTCGTTACCGGAGGTAGTGAGTTCGAATCCCGGCTTAACCGAAGATCCGTCGTGTTTACTAATGGAGGCTGAAGCGCGTAAAATATGTCTGGTCCTTCATGTTCCCATTCCAAATTAATAGCTCTGAAGGTGGGTGGAACCAATTATTTTTTTCATATTTAACGGAAAAATTAAGTTTGATCTTTTTTAATCAACACTAGTTGTTTTAATCTGATATTTCATTGTATTGGGTTTTTCGGAAAGTTACTTCGTTTTATATGAAAATGAAAAACGTATAGCGAATAAATATTTTATTGAATGGTATATTGTCATTTCTAGTCTAGTATCTTTTACTCTTTCTTCATACAATATAAGCTTATATAATAGCAATATATAATATTAATATATTATTATAAATACAATAGCATCATACATACTATAATAATACTATAATAAAGCATACTATAATAGCAATATATAATAGCACGATTTCATACTCATAGAATGGTTTGTTTTTACTAGTGAAAAACTAATTCAGTGGGGGGAGGACGAAATGATTTTCCTAACAACCCAATGCACAGTTGTCAGTTTTAATAAATTTAATTGAAAAATTTCTTTTTTGTGAAATATATGCACCAGGAGTTTTTACATAATTATTAGAAATGCGTGTTTATGCGTGGAATATATCTGTAGTTCTTTGCAGAACATACGAAATATAGACAAGATGTCTGGAACACTAAAAATTTGACTTTTCCCCAGTCAAACAGTATCTGAGGTTTGATGATATATCTTACAAGTTTCTACTACAAATGTAAATACTACAAATATACTACAAGTGATATTTCGAATCATTAACACCAATTTAAACCTTATTTCAATTCAAGGTCATAAGCTATGCTAATTTAATTTCAGATACTGACAGAATTTCCTATCTTTTAATGATACTTTCGAGTTCCCAGGTTTTTGAAGGGCATAAGGAGGTCATACCAGAGTGTGAAAGAACCTTCTCGTCTTTACAATGCTTTTAGTCTATTCAATATTTCTGTTGCCAAGGGAAAGTAATAGCAATCACTTGATAAGTTGAGAAACTTGATTCAAGGGAGGACCTAATATGTCTAAAGCCCCTATTACATTAGAGTTGCCGATATTTCATTTTGAGCAACTCCCATAGACTTAACATTACGTGACGTCACAGCTCGATTTTGGGCAACTCGGACACGTCGTCCAATGATATTTCAGATATTGTTTTACAGCTGAGCATTTGAAATTTGATCATTGCCAAGTTTTCGCCAAATTTTATGCCAAATGAAAGTTATTGGCGTTATGAATTGCCGAAAATGAGCAATTTTTTTGTGCATGCAGCAGCAACTCGGGCAATTCGATCGCCAATAGATGATCAACGGAACTGGTGTTGTCTTTTACTTTCGCCAAGCGGAAACAATAAGATGCCAAGAAATAACATGTTTTCATTATTGTTAATGAGTGCATGTGATAAATATATATACTTGAAAATGGCAAATATCTGTGTTGAATGGACAAAAGAAATGGAAATTGATTTTATTGAAATGATAAGAGTAAAGCCTCATATATGGGATAATTCAGATTCCCAATATAAATTTACTAAATTAAAACAAAGAACGTATGATGAAATACCAGTTTTGTTTTAGGTGTTGATAATATTATTTATTTAAGGAAAGAATATTATTTATTTAGGTCTTGATAATATTACCGTATTTTCCTGTATATAATCCGCAGCGGCGTATTATCCGCACGGCCGTTTTTTCGAGTAAAAGGGAAAAAAGCGTCGCAAATAACTCAGGTGTGTCCTGGTACCACTTGTTATTTATTTTATGAAATATAAAGAGTATTTCTTTCAAAACTTTCTTGTAAGCTTTTCTGATGGAGAATGTTTTTTATCAGATAATCCGCGGCGGCGTATAATACGCACAACGAAATTCGGAACTTTTTAAACACATAATCCGCGGATTATATACAGGAAAATACGGTAATTGAATGGGTTTAAGATATGTTTCTTGATTTGATATATAATTGTTGGCAAATACTGAATAGAAACAGTATATTGGATAAAATAAGTAGTTACAAGATTGCTGTAAATTTATTGGGAACTTAAAACTCAAATTAAATATTAGTTAATATTTCAAAAATAGCTTACACATAATCCGCGGATTATATACAAGAAAATACGGTATTTATTTAAGGAATCTTGATATTATTTATTTAAGGCCTTGATAATATTATTTATTTAGGAAATTAACACAAAAGTTTTAAGAAATTTTTTAACCAGATATTTTCCTTTTCACGTCGACAAATATTAGCTCTTGATCATTCTAAACGTGAAGTTTCAAACGCTAAAATTGAGTGAAACAATAGCAAGATGGCGTAATGTAAACAAATTTTGGCTACAAATTAAATTCCCAAATAAGAATTCATCATGAAAACTGGACACCTACAGAGTAAAATATGGCAACCTTAAAAATGTTAGCCAGAAAAGCGATCTTTTAATAAATCTAGTAAAACAGCTATTTACTTATAGCAAACCTAATAGAAATCTCGAACATTCATTGGACGATGTGCTCGAGTTGCCGAAAATCGAGCTGTGACGTCACGTAATGTTAAGTCTATGGGAGTTGCTCAAAATGAAATATCGGCAACTCTAATGTAATAGGGGCTTAATTCTTCAAGTACGAGTAAGTTAGACTTTTGTTAAATAAATGAAAATTTTTTTATACATAAATTTTTTTTGTGACTGAAAGTATACAACTGGTTTCAAACAACTGAGAAAATAAACGATGTGCACATCGTTTATTTTTTTTATACCTAAAAAACTTTCAAGCTGATTACTTATTTAGATTGAAGACTTAAAGGACCCACCACAACAAAAATATTTGTAAATCAAATAAAATATCAGATTTTCTTCGAAAGAAATTATTCTCAAAGGAAAATTTGCATAATTTGAAAGTATTTTACCTTTTTATTGATATTAAACTTTAATAAAAGTCATACGATTAAAATGAAAGACCAAAAAATTATCATTACAAGAATTCTTGAGAATCATATTAAATACAAGAAAAAATTGACCTAATAATTTTCCTTAAAATTTAAGTTTCAATTGTACTTTGAATTCTTTTGGTTATAAAAAATATACAAATTAGTTTGTTAAATATTTAGGATTAAAAATGTACATTTAAGGATAAAAATGAGAAAAAACAAGAGGTTTGCATCTTTACACAGTGTCTATGTATAATACGCATTAAATTCATCCTGTATTATTTTAATAGTAAAATGATTAATGGTTATTTTGTTATAATCGGATTGTTAAGTTTTAACCCTTTTGAAAAATATATTACAATTTGTGACGTATAGAAAACAATTTTTGAATATCAAGTTGTTAAAATCTTAGTTTCTTTTTAAAGCCCATACGAAACGAGGTATTCGAAAGAGTTATCATTGTAGATCATTCACATTGGAAGCATTAATTTGATCTTTAAATTTTACCTTTTAAAGAAATGTATTATAGTTTGTAAAATATGTTAGAACTCAGTTTGTGAGTACCAAGTTTCTCAATTATTAACTAAATATTTAGACACATTATAACCGGAATATACTCAAAAGATTTAGAACTATAAATCCTCCAGTTTTAGAGGTTTACCATAGATTTGTTAAAGTTGGAGCCATACAATTTATCCATCGAAATTGAAATGTGCTTCTGTGTGATAATGGTACTAATCAAATTCTTGGAATTGGAAAAACTAGATCTAAAGATTCATTGAAATTAGTAAAATCATCATTGAAGTTCTAATGCCGCCCATCTTATCTAGTAGTCAGCTTGCCTAACTGCCGATAAAGAGGTCCTGGGTTCAAATCTTTCCCCTTTCTCTCTCTGTCTTTGTCCTTTCACTGTACGAATAGATTGTGAATGGTTGCCTATCCTATATATGGGTACCTATGGCATGTGTGTACTGAGGAAGTCAGACTCCACACCAAATTATGGAAAAGTGGAGCAGCGGACCCCATACTGCCAGCCTAGCTGGCACAAGACAACAACAACATTGAAATTCTATAATGAATTTTTTAGGAAACCAAACTTGCATTGTTTGCAAAACCTGATGTTGCCTTGATATATAATTTAATAAAAAAAAATATCAAATTTAAACAAATATCCATATTAAATTGAAAATTTTGTAAAAACAAAATAAGAGTTTTCTGAGTTTATTGATTTTGAAATGGTAGAATAAAGCAATTTTGTAACAGGCATATTTATGGAAGAGAAAAGTAAACACTAAAAGTTAGAAATAGATATTACAAAATAAATTAATTAAGATAAAACACACTATGATGCGTGACATAAAACGACCTTTAATCTCCTATGAGTCAAATTCTGCAGTTTAATACAACAAAGTTCAGACATTGTTGCTGATACGGTAATGCCCTTTCAGTTTGTGTCTAAGGTCTTAATTTAAATGAATGTAGCAGTTTTAAGATTTTGTTATCTACTTATTTTGGACTTTAATTTTTGTGCTTCAACTTTGTATACTAAAGAGAAGGTCAGGAGTTGTTATTGTGAGCAGCTATTTTATAAATGGCAACTCACATTAACTATTCTTTTACTAGGTGAAAAGTTTAGGGAAAAATGGTTTGTTAAAATGTTTAAAAAAAATTGAACTTATGATAGATATAAAGAACACTCTAATAAAACAATGCATTATGCAAACACTGATATCAATTAGAGTAAATAATCAAATTATGATTCACTAATCATTGTAAAAAAATGAAAAATTACTGTTTCTGCGAAAATTACAATAATTTGAAAAATGAATTGACTATGGCAATTTGAAATTAAATATATGCTTTAATCTCATTATTAAGACCAAGTATTGAAGACTTAAAAAAGTTATCGAAAATAAAAGGATGATGAATAAATGTTTTTGATATTGACTATATTATTCAAAAGATGATATTAACAAATATTTCATGTTGAATAAATAATCGTTGAGGATACTATGCTCTTTTCGAATGGAGATTCTCAGATTCCATTTAGTCATTAATAACCAAAGAAAAAAAGATATTTTAACTTACGTAGCAGACAGAAAATTATAATTATAAGGCAATGGACCATTTTCCATGTGTAAGTTTCTGGAGAAATTTTCGTGGATAATGGGGTGTATTTCCAATGTCGCAAAGGAGAAAATCCTGAAAACTCCCAAGCACCCACCTCGTGAGTCGTGCAAGCCATTTAGAATTATAAGGCAATTGACCATTTCACATGTGTAAGTTTCTGGGAGAAATTTTCGTTGATAATAGAGCATATTCATATGTCGCTAAGGAGAAAATCCTTCCAAGCACCCATCTCGTGAGTTGAGCAAGCCATTTATAATTATAAGGCAATTGACTATTTCACATGTGTAAGTTTCTGGGAGAAGTTTTCGTTGATAATAGAGCATATTCATATGTCGCAAAGGAGAAAATCAGGAAAACTCCCAAGCACCCACCTCGTGAGTCGTACAAGCCATTTATAATTATAAGGCAATGAACCATTTCCCATGTGTAGGTTTCTAGGAGAAATTTTCGTTGATAATAGAGCATATTCATATGTCGCAAAGGAGAAAATCAGGAAAACTCCCAAGCACCCACCTCGAGAGACGTTCATGCAAAAAGCAGAAATGCTGTCCATCTTCTCTTGCTCAATAGTGTTGAGACAGAACCAGAATAATGAAGAAAAAAATCTATAAAATTAACTAAGAGAGAAATATAATTCTGATTAATGCAGAAATTTTATTTCATGTTTTCTGACGTAACTAACAATGCCCCAAAAAATTAAATAAATAAATAAAATATCATAATAACAGAACAATGTGTGCTGTTTATAAAATTATCAACTTTTTGATAGCTACATTAACAGGCTTATTTTACACCGCAAACGAAAAGTATGGAAAGTAAGTTGAATGAATAGATCACAAAGAAGAGAAATCTTAGCTAAAAATCAATTTAAAGATATGGCCTCTAATGAAATATTGAAAATAAATTATGTAAAAGATTCTGAACAGTTTTTAAGTTATCTATTGGGCATTTTGAATTCGATGCAAGAGCATCTTGTTTGATAGGGATGGGATTTTGAAAAGAATAAAATCACTTAGTGATAAAAACTACAATTGATATTTTTTATTCGTTCATTTGTTTGCAATACGTTTCTAGATGTTTGTTTCATAACTTTTACTTATTAGCGATAAAATTTATTATTGACAAATGACACCTTGATTACAATGTATTGAGAATTAATATGTTGGGTTTTTCTGATACATTTCTGGTAGCCTATTTCTATTGATCAAAATCATTAAATGCCGCCAATCATATAAATTTAAAGTGCATTAATTCGACGAAATCAACGCCACAAACCTTGTTCTCTTCTCTCTTAATTTACAGAATACAGCAAGTGGAGAATACAGAATCTTGCGAAACATTAATGTACGTCTTTTAAGCATGACAGAGTTTGGTTAGGTCTAGTATCGAACACGCTTGTTTCTGAACATTAGCAAGATATTGCCACACGTAGAACCAAATATAATATTAATAAACAACTAGATTTAATTGTTATATATGTATTGTTATAAAAGTAACGGAAGCACCAGAGCATAAAAGTAGCATTTTGGGGAATATGTTTTATAAACATTAAAATATAATAACTAATTTTATAAATAGAAATGGTTATTTTTTATATGTGGTACCTTGAGTAGTTAACTCCTGGATTTTTTCGAAAAGGCAAAGAGACATACTTATCAAATTTTCAAAGAGAACAAATTTTAGAAGCCTGTCTAGCAGGAACAAGTGTAAATCAAACATCATAACTTTTAAGCTTTTCTAGAGAGATGGTAGCTAAAGTTGTGACAGCATACACACAACGTTGCAAGACAAGTTCGGCGCAATAAAGTTAACAGAAAAGCTTAATTTAAACATTATATATATATATATATATATATATATATATATATATATA
>JAPDSC010112812.1:0-11921 GCA_026290005.1 Latrodectus geometricus
CGCGATCCCACAACCATTTCCTTAATTATCCCGAATTATCTCGTGTTTATATGTATTGATTCCGATTTATCTCGTGTTTATACGCAATTCAGTATTCCTAGATAATAGAGCCGTAGCAGAATTTGTTCATACAATAGTTATAAACTAGTTTGAATATTTAATTGAAAAAATTATTTTGCAATTTAAAAACTCGCAATATTAATATCTTGGATTTCTCATATTTTTTTGTAGTATTTTTTTTAAACATTCTGATCATCAACTAGCATTATCCAAACGGAAGAAGTGGTAATCCGTACATTTAAAACGATAACTCTTTTCAGTCTTTTATAAAATAAAATTGGCAACCTAAGCATTTAATAAAACCTATTACTAAATAAAGCTTTCTAGAAATTTATATGAATAATTTAATGTTTCTTGAAACATAATATGCTTAAAATGGTATACCCATTTCAAGCATATTATGTTTCATTATGCTTTGCTCATAAGCTGAAAGTTTTTGATATTATCTGATGTAAAATAAAAATTCCCGGCTAACACATAAAAAAAAACCTGTTTCATTAATCTTCTAATAATACATATAATACTTCATGCAATTTCAAATTTAGAAATGATATTTCACTCCATTTTATATATTGATTAGCTCTGTTTACCATCGTTGCTAAGGTAATTCATTCTTATTTGTAACGAAAATACCTCTTTGCTAGAGAAAGTAATTAAGAAAATTATTATAGTAGCTTTCATTTTAATTTAGCGACTAAAGTAAGATGATGTATATTAAGAAAGTAGTGAGGTAATTCTTTTTAAAAAAATTAAAATATCGTTTTATAAAATGAAATCCAATGAAAATCACTGGCAAATTAATCACTTCTGAAATTTTTGTAATTAATAGCAGAAAAATCAATTAAGCCTCAAAATTTGATATCTTTGATTTCTAATAAACTAAGATGTTCTGGGTAACACAGAAATTTCTATAAATTTTTTCAAGGATTATTTTTATCATTTTGCTAAATAACTAGCGGAGAAATATTAATCAGTTACTGTTTAGAAGAAAGGTAATTTATATTAAAGGCATAATTCTGCATACTTAATAATGAAATAATTACAATTACCTACTCTGTAATTAATTTTGTAGACATCATTAATGTAGTATATGTTAAATTTATTTTTTGCAGTAAAAATAAGCAAGAGCGCCTTGAAAAAAATTAATTTTTTATTGAAATTAATGATGCATAATCGCATAGGTTGTGAATAATTAGTTCCCATATCTTGCTATGGATTTAATTGCACATTGATTTTTAAATCAGTGAACAGATAAAAAAACACATAATGCCTTGTATTGATACATTCTCTATTTTTCCTTGTGTATTGTGTCCAATTGAGCATCCGAATGAATTTCTGTGGATGGGCTTTTGATTTTCTTTTGACAATTTGATCAAAATCACTTTTAAGACATGAATGTTTATATCAGGGGTGGCCAAAACGTCGACCGCAAAGACATTTTAGGTAGTCCACGCGACCATCCCGATAATGACCTGGGATATAAACAATTTAATTTAAGTCTTATGACATAGAATCAATGAATTATTTAAAATAAAACTTTACTACAGTCTAAGCTTTAAAACCCAAAACAAACTGTGCAAAGATTTACGATTTAAAGATTTATGATTAAAGGTTTACGATTTATATAAAACCTAAAACGGACATTATGAGCGTGATTAAAACATTTAAAGAAACTATAGAAAGGTATGGATCTCAATTAAGAAAACATGAATTGAGAAAGTTCAAAAACATGGAGGAAGAATGCATCCATAATCCAAACCGAGATTTCTCTTAATACTTACTTGTTTTGTTTGAAGAATTTGAAAGAAGATTTGCTGACTTAATTAGGTTCAAAGAAATACTTAATTTAATGATATTTCCATTTAATGAAAATGTCAACATTGATGAAGTATTTGAAAAAATAGGAAATTTAATAGATATCATATCAGTCACGGTCGAGGAAGAAATTATTAAATTAAGATGCAATATATTTATTAAATCCATTAATATTTAGCGATATGGATTGTTGGAAATTAATTTCTGAGGAAACGTTTCCAAATATTTACAAATTGATTTTGTATTTGAAATCATATTTAATTTCGAGGTATCTTAGCGAATCTGCTTTTTCAACCTTGAACAAAAAACAAACATTGGTCGCATTTAACAGATGAACATTTAATTTAGTGTTTATGCATTGCAATAAGTTCGTACCAGCCATAATATGATAAATATGTCGCAGATATACAGCGCCAAATTTCAACTAAACGAAGTGAATAGGATGATCAGTTTTTGATATATGAATACTTTGATTATATTTGTCAATAAATTTTTATTTTGTAAATATTAATATTAAGTTTCTTTTTTTAGAAAAATTACATAAATTACCATATTTTCTTGTTACCGAAAATAAATATGTATGTTAATTTAGCTCTGCCATTGGTAGACCGCCTTCGATTTTTTAAATGTGGAGTAGACCCCGGATCCCAAAAGTTTGGCCACCCCTGGTTTATATGATTCGAAATCCAATTTAAACTTAGCATAATTCACCCTCTTGAGCCAAAAATGACTCAAAAAACCAAACAATTCAATTGCAAACAACACTGAATGGTTATTGCTCAAGCATACTTCCATGTACTTAGACCAAAGTTAGGCAGTTTGGTAGAAACAGCCGATGGGGAGCCTTTGTAATTTAGAAGAAGGGACCAAACAGAACTCTTAATACTTGAACTGCCATCCCCAGAAGCATCAATTCACTCAGAGGACATTGCGACCACGGCTTCATTAATGTACCTTTGTTAAAAGCGACTGTTTTTCGATTAAGTCTAGTTTCGAACTCATTACCTTCAGAAACGACAGCAAGTGTTACGAATGGAACCAAATGATGTGTAACAAACTAAATTTATTGTGATGATTCGTGATGCAGTTGAGCGATCCATCAGTTCATGAGCAATATATGCCGTCATTACTTGCAGAGTGCAACAAGTGGGTGTGATCGTTATCATTGATCAACCCTTCTCACCAGCATCCAGGGATTACAGATCTATATAACAGTTGCTTGATTTCAGCCAACACAATCACCGATTTATTGGAAGGATAATCCCCAATTCATAGAAGCTGCTATTCTTCCTAACCCTCTGTCGAATTCAGAAACTTGCTCGTAAAATGCTAGCTGTATTCTAAGAGTCATAATTAAAAAAATTATGTAAAAAAAGTACAGCAATTTTTTTACATAAGTTCTAATTAAGCAACTTGTGTAGAACAACTTCTTATTTAAAATACTTAATTTCTTTTTTCTCTTCTTATAGTGCTTATAGAAATTATTATGCGCCCATGCAAACAACCACGTAGAACCGCGTCTTTGGTCACCTTTTTTCTCAAGAGATATCTGATTCAAACCTCGAAACTTAGAATCAAACCCGAAACCTTTAACTTATTGTACCATTAATGTCATGTTGTGCTACTATCTTCAACAAATCAGTGATGAGAATGCTTTCCCCTTCTTAGTTGGTTAAGTTTACTTGGGGCTTTTATTGGATGGACTCTTCTACCAATTAGATGGGTTACAGAAGTTTGGTCTTTACATCTTTTGCATCCTCTCTCTTTGCAATAATAAAATTTTATTTTTGAAAAACTGCTTTTTTAATAATGAGAGCAAAAAGAGCACAGGAGTAACCACAAGATTTATTTCTTATATTGATATATGGAGCACTTATCCATGTAGGCAGAATTTTAATTTCTATTTATCAATGGGCTCTCTTATTACCTTTGATGTTGAAATTTGAAGCTATTCATGCAGCTACTAAAGAGATATCCACGGTTCGTAGTCTTTCTTGTGTTAAAGCGGTAATTGTTTGATTCAAAATTTCTTGCCAATGGATTCCTGAAAGATTGGCTAAGAACGAAACTTTGATAAAGCAGTTCATTAATTCTCTCTTCCTTTCTGGCCACTTTCTTTTCATATGACTAAATTATTTGCTAACTTGGTTCGTAAAAAAGCTCTTATAAACAGTATATGATTGAACATACTGTGTGTGGATGAGAGATAGAGGAGTCAAAGTTAAGAAAGTTCTATTCTCCAAAAAAGGCAGAGATGGGCCTATTTAGATGTCTGGCTGGACATGATTTTTTTCTAAGGTCATGTCCGAAAAATTAGAGAAGTTGATTTCCCAAACTTCATGTTGAGTATCTCTATTCTGACTAAAACTGCTGAGCTTTAAAATCTCTATGTTGTTCTTTCTCGTTATAAGAACATTGTTAAAAGTATTTTTGAGTCCATTAATTAATGGATTAAGCACTAATGTTTGGCATTTGTAAAATTAAAAATACAATGTATACATGCATTAAATGAATTACATTATTAAATTAGGTAAAAGTCATTAAGCAATGGAATGTTTATTAATTAATTACTCTATACTGATATAAGAATTTGCAAAATCCACACAATAAATCATAATAAATTTGTAAATAAAAACATTATAAAACAACCGAGATACATAATTTCCTACATTTAATTATCATCCTTTACACAGCCTGTGTTTATAATATTATAAGAAACATATTTCTCTCTAATTACATAAAACATGTATTTCTTATATCATCTTACAAAATATATTAGTTTAATGGATATCATGCGCTTCTGATATTTTTTTCTTTATTGCGCATAACAATAAGTACTGTTATTACGCTGAAATGATTCTGTTTTAAAATAACTGATTTGTGGTTAATTAAGTCTCAACTAATCTGTTGCACTTAGAGAATTTACGATGAAATATGTTTAATAATACCCTTATATATTTGTGCAAATAGCAAAATCTTTTATTATGATAATTGATTTTCATTTTCAATTACCTATAATATCAAGACATAATGAATATAAATTGAAATTTAAAAGGTATTGCTTGATGAAAGGACCACTTAATATCTAACACAGCAAATATAAATATTTGTTCTATAAATTGTTCTTTTTTATCCTGTATTGTTCCTGAATTTTTCTAACAAATATGAGGAATTTGCATATTTACACAATTTTTTATGATGAATAATAACTTTTTTTTATAATATAATATTTACTTTTTTTATGCGATTGCTGATTTCGATTTCCCAAAGAGACACAATAAACTAATTTTTGATATATATTATAATTAAATGTTGAAGTTCATCGCTTTTTTTTCTTGTAATTTTTTAAACCATTTGGCAATGTAAGATTTCTAAATATATATGGTGTTTAATAATATTATTGTTCTAAGAAATAAAATTAAATATTTTTCTCAAATATTAGTTTAATTGTAGTTATATTATGTTTTTGATAAATTTATTCAGTTTTATTATTGCATAAAATTAATTTTTATTTTAAAATATACTCTGAGAAATTCTTCATTAGTTAATATTTATTTTGTATACATACTTTGGGAAAAGCAAACAAAAAAAGATATGGTTCAATATGCAATTATATTTGGTTTTTACAATTAAGAAAAATCTTACAAAAAAGAATACGTGCATATTTAAAATTAAGGAAATACCATAACATATATAGTTTCAAATAACAATGATTTTTCAAAAATAGAATAAAAATACATCAACGGATCTGATTGATATGTCATTTTATATTTTATTTTAAATTACATATTTTAATTTTTTATTTTATTTAATAGAAAGAACGTCATAAATGAAGAAAGAAGATTAAAGATCAAAAAAGAGTTTGCTGAGAAAAATTTCTCTGGATTACATCAAGCGCACTCAAAATTCTAAGGTCTGGAGATTATACTGGCCATTTCATATTCTGATTATTCCATTTTGGAGGCATTACTTTTCAATGTGAATATTACTAGAAAATATACTATAATTTTGAAGGCTGAATAATTAGTGATTGTAAAATTATAGCTGTAAGGTTTGTAATCTATTTCACGGCTCTCCATTGGAAAACAATTTAATTACAAAGCTTTAGAACATCATAAAATAAATATAAACAAAATTTTAAAGCAATACAAGATGAGGAAGAAACACTGAAGCTTAGAATAAATACGTAAAGCGAATGTTTGTAGGTTGCATTGGAAATCGCTTTTATCCGTTGGGCAGTAACAATGCGTTGACAAACACATACATAATAAAGCTCGACATAGCATGGTAATAGAACTTGTAAAATCTCTATTTTGATCTTGACCACTGCCTTCTTCCTGTTAGGGTGTGCTTGAAAGTTTTCCAGATTTCCCACTTTAAGATTGTAGATACGACACACCTAGCTATAAAAAATATTCTCCATTATAACAAAACTATAGGAATTTTTAATTACCTTAAAGCGATTTTCGGTTAGACCATACTTTAGGGTACCTTTTGATTCTCGCCAAGTTGTGATCGTAATTGATCGCCAAGCTGGGCAAAACCGAATCGTGTTTTGATTGGTTTAGATCCAGTCGAGACTCTGATTGGTTTATCGTTTTTAGAATTTTGAAAATCCAACAAACGTTGCTTTAATTTTGATTGCTCAACCATACCTGTTAGCACTGTAATCTGCGTGAACCGGAATGGAACCAAAAAAACCTGCCAAGTTCGCCAAAGGGCACCGTAAAATATAATTTTAGCCGATTTTCTATTGCTAATCTTTCCACCAAGTGATGACAAAACAAGACAAATTATCTCAGGGATTATTATGCCTAGAGGTTTGGTAATTGTTTTGGTAGGTTTCAGGTTTGATATCAGCTACAATTTAACAAAGTAAAAAAGATGTTTCTTATCAATGTCCAACAAGTTCATTTACTTTGTGAATGTTTTGGAGTTTACCAGGTTTTCTCCCTTGTGATACATGAATACGGCGCTCTATCTATGAAAAGTCTTTTTGAAAGTATTATGTTATAGCTATTGAAAAATCCATAACATAATATTACATCCTATATATAACAGCTTTTAAGTTATTATTCCTTATAGAAGTTATTGAATAATGGAAGTTATTACTATCCATATAACAGACTTTAATTATTAATCTGTACACCATGTGGTGTCAACATTTTTCTTTTGATCTTACTTTTGTATTGAAAATAAGCTTTATTCACTCTTTTTCAAAGTTGTCGATGTAAGTGTTTTTAATGGAATAAAAAGCGAGTAAATAAATCTTTCATCATAGTAAAATACAAAAAAAAAATGTGAATAAATATTAGACTAAAAAATATTATAATGTTCATATCTTATCTGTTGGGCATGTAAAGGTGGGGAAAATTTCGCTTCAAGTTCTCTTCTTCGCCCTTTCCAGTCACGTATTAGTTAGGGAGGGGGAGAGTGAGAAACGCGGATCACAGAGGTTTTACTTGAACCACATCTTGACTATCGACCCACAAGGTGGGGGAGGAGGAACGGGGACTTCTTGTCATTCGAGCCGCGATAAATTCCACCGAAAAAGGATTATTTGCTTAGTTATACTACTTTCTAGATTCTCATTCAAACAAACATTGTTGTGTGATGGAGAAAGTGAAATGCAATGCAATATCGCTACTATTTCTATTGTCTTCAGCGTTTTATAAATTTAAGCATCTATTTAGTATTTTTTTTTACATATATTTCTTCTTATTTAGTTTTAAAAAATAGTGTGTATATAATTTCATATTAAATAAATGCTTCTCTATTTAGTTATGTGGTATTGATATTTAAGTAATGACTGAAAATGAATGTAAGGAAATGTAAATAATTGTCAATTTATACATTTTTACATTTTCAATTTTTACAATCTTTCCGGATTTATAAAATGCGATTAGTATTTGATAACGTATTTGAGTACTTTCTATATTCTCATTAAATTATTGCAGTTGTTGAAAAGATTTAAATTGCCAAAATAATTAATATTATGATATTTGTTAAACCAGTTTGGGTAAAAATTTACTGTACTGTCACCCTTGGTGACTTTTTAAAAATTTCACCAAAAATTCTCGTCTGAAAAAAAGCAGAATATGGAAAAGTATTGTCTGTGCGAAAACATGGGTTGCTATAAAATGTTATTTATTGCCAAATGGAAAAAAATTGCGCCAAGGTTGACCATACAGTAAATATGATCCCCAGTTTGGTTGTCACTGTGAATAATAGTTTCTTTATTACTTTAATTAACTAAATCAAGAATTACTGATTAAAATGAATTTCGAATCAAAATGTAACACATGGGGAAATCGAACCCACAAGCTACTGAATGGAAGTTTAGAGTGCATCTATTAAGCTACCCAGTCTGCAAAATGTTAATTAGAATGCATTAGATGTGAAAAAAACATGAAGAGAAATTTCAAAGAATTGTGTTTACTAAAAGAGAATTAAAAGAACTATTAAAAAGAATTGATATATTTTAGGTTTCTGCTCATTCTCATACCAAGATATGTTTGGATCTTAAAATATATTCATCAGTTTCTTCCAGCTATATAATTAGTGTTACCAATTAAATTAAAAAGCTAAAAGAAATAAAATAGTTTATGTAATTACATAAAGCATAATATCATTACTTTGCAATGAAGTGACGAATAGAATTGCATAATCAAAAATCTGGGAATGCAACTTAAAAAAATTGTAGGCCTAAATCCTATCTGATTTTGAAATTTTAAAATATTTTGATTATATTGTTTGTTTATTATTATTTTGATTATATATTTTGTTTGTAAAATGTTTTCATTATATTGTATATTATAGTTTGAAATGCACTTCAAAAAGTAATTAGAGAAACATATTTCTTGGTACTTAGAAAAGTGCTATCTGTTGAATAATATATTTATAGATAGCAATGAAATATATCAAATTTAAAATTTTCAGTACATGTAGAGTGATAATATAAGACATGTTAAGCAAATATTATTTCACTTTTTAAATAATATTGATAAGACATCTTGATTTTTATTGGCTTCTAAAAATCTTTTCAAATGATGTTGGGTTTAATTTAAAAAAAATGTTAATATCTTGTTTATGAGGAAAATATATAAAAATATTGATGTGTAATGTCCTACTATCCATATTTATTACTTTCTTTTTATATATAAAGAAAATCAACATACCAGCTTATTTTCTAGTTAGAGATCTATAAAGGTTTAACTAGAGCAAGGATATGAAAAAAATTATATTTAGTTTTGACAATTATCATTTTTTTTCTTTTGACCCAGAAACCGGGTCACTAGTGAAGATTTAGAAACTGGCATTTTTGATTCAATAATGCTCAATTAATATAACTTGAATAAGATACATATAAGGGGTTCAGAATACCCCTATTATTAATCAAACAATGCAATTTTTTAAGAAATTCATTTTTGGCGTTTCCATTGATATAAACGCTTTACTAGCAAGTGTTTCTGACTTCGACTATCGGCATCTCTGTAGCTCACTCACAAGAGCACTCTCCAGAATTCCTCTGCAATTACATCAAGCTGAGATTGAGTGAGTATGCCTGAGGGGGGGGATGACTTTCCCTCCGAAAGGTTACTCACGGGCTGATTTGAATATTCAGGCCCATTTACACAGAGAGAACATCTATTTTCACGTGTCCCTGATTGTTTCCATCCAACCTTGAGGATTGGGAAGAGAGAGAGAGAGATTTTGCCCGCCAACCCTCTCTTGAGTCATTCTGCAGGATCGGAAAAACACCCCCCGACCCCCATCAGAAATTATACAAAGAAAAGATTTATGAGCACCCACGTGTCTTCCCCGCCCCCAACAACGTGTCCCAAATGGAATCGGTTGAAATAGAAATTTCCGTTCCAGACACTCGAGATTACCATTCCCTTTGGTTTCGGTGATCATCTCTTTTTTTTTTTTTTTTTTGAGAAATTTTGTATGCAAAGTAATGTTGCGGTTGCTTCAGAGCATTAATTGAAAATTGGCACAACTAATATTTTGAGCCCTAAGAATGGGGGTTGGTTATTCAAAGCAGGAGAATGATTTAATGATTTTAATTTGTCTCGGTCAATGATGATCGGTTATGTGATTGATAGTCTAATGTTATTAAAAATGAATGAAATACCGTATTAAAACCCATCAGCATGTTCCTTCATTTAGATTAAATATTTTTTATCTATCCAGTTATCTGCATCTATCGAGCTATATGTATGCTTAGATATATGTGTAATTGATTCAAAGCTAGTTATTTCAGATTTTCTTCGTCCTGTAACCTTAGCGTATTTTCTTCTTCTGACTTGTGACGTTTATCTGAATATCCACCCTTTTAAAATTCAGCTTAGACTCTTCTGTCTTTATTCTTTGTAACTATAGACAGTCTCTGAATAAGAAGCATGTTGATGAATGTTCTGTACTAGTATCTTATAATTCTGCTGTTATTAACTATGGAAAATCAAGATCAAGTCAAATGCACTGGCTAAATAAATAGCATTTGTATGAAAAAATGAGCAAATATACTGTTAAAGATAAAGAAACAAATACTATACCGTAATGACCGTCTAAGAGTCTAAGTTAATTTAAATAAGTAATCATTCCTTTATGTCATAAAAGTCATTTATGTTAACACATTTCTGACCTTATACGTATACATTACCAACAACCATCTAATATCTGTCCATTGCCTGTTGTTAATCAGCACAACATCTACTGTGTATTTGTTGAAATCGAAATGAAAATTATGTCTAAAATAATAACTAAAACATAAATGGTTCAAGTGCATTTATTCATTCAAAAATAAAGATATATTTGACACTGCTCACTAAGAAACTCTTGTTATATTTTTATTATATAAATAATTAGCTACGGTTGATTGACATAAACAATAAGCAAATACTAAATATAATTTTTAGATGCTTATTGAAACAAATGTTACACACATTTGGGGACTACAAAAAAATAACATTAAGTTTGTCAGAAGAGAATTTATTGTGAACTGTTGAGTAATAAATAACATTAAATAATGTTTTTTTTTTTTTTGTTATGTAAGTCCTTTAGAAGCATTTGTGAACCTAGAGTAAAGTTACACTTTAGATTAATTTAATCTTTTCATAAAGTTTGTGAGTGCGAGAACTGTATTTAAATTGTATACTTTTAGAAGCGTTGTATAGTAAGTGAATTTCACTGAATTACCATTGAAATTGAAACAGATTTGAATCTTTCAATGTATAAAAACATTTTCTTGGTTTTCTAGCATAATTGAATACGACGTTAAGAAACCATTGTGCTAAATTTATAAAACAAAAACAGAAAATTTGTTTTTTATTCATTAACTCTGAAATCATTATATACAAGCTATACTGGAGATGTTTGACTTAGTAAATGCCAAGTACCTTTTATTTCTTATTCTTTCTTGATTTGCAAAAACAAAATAAAATAAATTTGATGATTCTGACTCCTAATATCCTCCATAAATAGTAACCAAGTAGACGACACTTTCAAAGTATCATTGCTGAATTTTTGTCTTTCATTATATAAATGACTATAGAGAAAAATGTATACACTATATATAATAAAGTGTTGACAATAAACGAAAGCCGCCCAACCTGTCTAGTGGTTAGCGTACCTGACTACAGTTGGGTAGGACCTGGATTCGAATCCTGGCTCGGGCATGGATGTACTTTCTCTCTCTCTTTCTTGTCATTGTCCTTTCTTTGTGTGTGAATGGTTGCCTACCCTATTAACGGGTACCTATGGCATGTGTGTACTGAGGAAGTCGGACTCCACACCAAATATGGTTCAGTTGGAAAAGTGAAGCAGCGCACCCCATATTGCCAGCCTGGCTGGCACACGACAACAACAATAAACGAATAATTCTAGGATTTTACGGATCGTCTAATTTACCCATTTCACTTCGATAGTGCCAAATTTCCAATTAAATAAATGAAAATCAGGTATTGCTACTAAAAATTGACACATTATTTGATTTGTCTTTACTATAATTTAAAAAAAAAAAAAAAAAAAAAAAAAAAAAAAAC
>JAPDSC010112814.1:0-11077 GCA_026290005.1 Latrodectus geometricus
GACACAAACCATTTTTATTTTGAAGTCTCAGAATAGAAATGGTTTGTCTGTACGACTGCATTTTGAGCATGAGAAGTAATTCAACTACAATTGACGACATTAGTGTGACGTCATTTCCACAACTGTTTCCAAACAAATACAATGTAAACATTTGTTTAATATTGTATTTAAGAGTGCCTTCTTGACAAACTTGGAGATTTTTGTTTTGCTATCGATTTTATTGGTGATTTTTGTTGGCACAGAACCATAAATTGTTCTGTTGCAACCAGAATACGATTGGAAATAAGCCCAGCTTGGTGATTAACTGTGACTAGAATTTGGCGAGAATCAAAGGTTAAGCAAACAAAAGGTTAAAAGTTTTAACAAACACGTTATCCTTAAATAATGAATATCAATTTCAAAAATAAAAATTTAAAAATCTATCACCTAAATCTATGGCAGTTTCAATGATAAATGACGCTTAACAGCAAATGTTTGGAAACAATATGACGTCACAACTAATGTCGTCTATTTAATGAGATTTCTGAACCACAACAAACATCCACACATGATAAAAGAACTCAAATTACAAATTGCTAAACTCAAGTTATTTCGCTTTCTGTCAATTCTGTTCTCAAAATAGAAGAGTATCTATTAAAATTAATGTTCTAATATTGCTTTATGTGATGATAATTTTTCATAATGTCTAATATTGCTTTATTTAATGTGATTTAGGTCCCCTACTTGACACGTTTTCAAAATCGCCGATTCTATGGCAAAATTTCTACCGCTATTTCAAAGTGAAACTTAATTGGCGACCAAAGAAAAGGCTGAAACAAAAGAGTAATTAATGAGCATGAGCGAAAAAGCGCTTTAAATTCGTGAGTTTGGGAAGTAGGGGACCTAAAGCGCATTTTAACCGATGTAATTTCATTTCTTTACATTTGATAATTGGTTCAAGCCAAATGAGCTCTCATTTTGGCAACAATATTTGCCAACCACTAAATTTAACAGCTAGATCATTTCAACTTAAACAACTAAAATCTTGTAATCACGAGAGAATCATTTATTTACATATTTCTCTGGGAATATTAATGAAAATGCATACACATCCATAAATTTTGGATGATGCAGTTTGCATAAATAAAAATTCGAAACCAAAACAAACGTGACCTACATAAAAGGCTTGTTCATAAAACAAGGGGAAAAGAAAAATATGGTGCATGTATGATTCTATTCATGTGTTTAAGACATACGTTCCTTGGAGCCACAATATTATAAAAAGGAGATAGATTCATTCAAGATGTCTTTAAGGCTTTCAAATAAAAAAGCTATTAAATTTTAAAAATATCATAAAAAAAATTATTTATAAATTATTTTAATTTTTATAAAATAATTGTATTTTAAAAATTTTTAACTCAAAATATTTTTTTAAGTTATTTATTCATAGTTATAAAAGATTCCTTCCAAAAATGTAAGTTTTCCAGGAAATAATTGACTTATGAGTATTTGACTTATAAGTATGAGGACTTATGAAAATTGTATTTTCTAAATGATGAATAAAACTGGAAATTTATTGTTTTAACATAAATGAGTAATGATTTCAAAGCATTATATGAAATTCATACTTTTATAATTTAATAATAATCTTTAAATTATTTAAATTCATGAATTATTTTTATAATGGTTAAAATGTGCTTTGGGTACCCGGCCTAGAGCATACTATGACGATGAAAATGAAATGCATGTTTTTTATAATTTTCATTTTTGCTATGGCAATAAAAACAAATGAATTGTAAAAAATACATTGTTTACAAAAAATACACTGAAAAATTTATAAAAATTATGTTTTTATTTATATTTTAGTTTATTAATAATATTAATAAAAATTTGTTTTTATTAATTTTTCGAATTCTCTCCTCCGAAGGTTGCCATAATGAGAGCATTGAGGATTAAAAACGTCCGGATTACCATGCTTGGTGAATTTATAGCCAAGTTGGCAAGGAAGGGGATTTAAACCGCAATTTAACCTTTATGATGATTCATTTTTTCTATTACTGTACACATTCTTTGTGTAATGTTGTTGTAAATATATAAAAAAATTTAATTTTATGATTTCTTTCACAAAAATATGAATATTAGATTAAAAATAGGATTTTCTATTACTTAACAATTTTGTACACTTTCTGTTTCAGTATACCATCATCATTTCTGACATTTTATTTTCAGTAGTAATGTAAAAGAGTAAGAGAAAAGAAACAAAACTACCCAGAATCAAAGTGGCTTGGTAGAATGTATTTTTCGATGGTATACGCAGTTTGTTCTTAAATTTCATAAAAAAAAATTGTTTGTAATGGAAACGTTTAATTAATATTAAAACAACTTTTGTTTTTTAATATTTTTTTCAATGGCAATGAGGAAAACAATTTTCTTAAAAAAAGAAGGTTGTTTTTTATATATTGTGTGCATTATTTTATATAACTAATTATATGTAAAAATATAAAAATGCATATATTGTTAAAGGTTTCATTACAATCATCAGAAAATGCTCATTAACCAATTGTCAAAAATACATTAAGATTAACAATATGTATCTAAATTATAGTAAATTTATCTTGCAATATATTTTTCACAGGACATGCATAAATAAAAGTATACCCTCTAATAATTTCCAAATTCTATAACTTGTCAACAATTTCTTAAAGTTCCCTATTTCAATTAATTTCTACACTAATAAAAAATCACAGAAATCTCTAATTTTCAGAAAAGTTAAGCTAAAGTTTTCTAGAACATCATATTTCATTCCTTAGTTTAAGCTTCTTCGACGTTGATTGTTCCTTTCTAAAATTCTTTTCGAAGATCACATACCAGTATTTCATTTTTTACAAGAATAGTTTTAGATAGTTTCTGTTGATAATGGAAAAATTCCGTTTTTCTTATTATTTTTTTATGAGAAATAACAAAATGAACTTATAAGCGTTTGATCAGAATTAAATCTTAACAGCTTATTGTTTTCGATACTTTTTAGTTAAAATATCCATTCGAAAGGAAGATAATAAAATGTTAAACGGCGCTTAGTGAAAGATAACAAAAAGATTCTGAATTCAATTATTATTTAAAACTAATTGCTAAATTTTTTGTTCTATAAAACCATTGTAAAATGGAAGCAAAATTGTATGTTTTCTCAAATTAACTTTATAGAAAATGTCATAAAAATTTAATTTATTTTTCAATCAAAAATCATACAATTTCTTAGAGTGAGACATAAGCTATATTGAAAAAGATACTGAATTTTACATTTCAAAATATTTTGACTGGTAAATAGATTGAGAAATTTTTCAAAATATCATAAATTAATATGATAGTTTTTTACTGTACAAGAAGTTATTGTCCACACATTTTACTGTCTCAGATAACATTTCAAACATTTCGTATGTGATTCTAAAGAATGGTCAATTTTTTCTATGTTATATATTCTTCAAAATTTAAAAGCATTTTTGGATTTTTATACTTATACATATTTTCTAGTTTTCCTTTAAATGAAAAATTAATTAGGCACATTTATTACATTCATTTCCCATCTACTTTACGAATTAACAATTAAGAAATTGAAAAAATTAAGTAGAGTTGAGTAGTTTCATTCATTTCTGAAGGTATAAATTTCATTCGTTTAAATTAGAAAAAACATTTTTCGCGCGCTGATATGCAATATAAATTAAGCAATCATCATTGAAAAAACAACTTAACAATTTCACCTCAGTATAAATAATATGTAAACTAGGAATATTGTCTCCATTAAGTACATAAAATATTTTATAATAGATCGTTTTATGGAATTCTATTTATAATTTTAAAATTTAAATAATTTATCATTTTAATAACAACAAGTAAAACTTCTTATGATTTTATTAATCATTGGCAAAATTTATGCTGAAAAAATTTAAATCACATATTCTAAATATTTTGCCAAAACTTAATGACTATTAACTATTTAATTTGTAAATAAAATAGTTGTATCAGCATTTCTTATTGCTGTAACAATTCTTGATTAATTAATGTGCTGCCATGTTTTCTGCACCTGCTTTTATTATTGTGCAAAAAAATTTTATTAATTCAGATATTTTTTTTTTAAAAATACTTTTATTTTAAGCAGAAAACTGCGTGAAAAAAAGAATTTTCCACAAATATTTTTACACTCAGTCCTTATACAATAGAAAAAAATGTCTTGTCCCTTAGTTTCAACAAGTTCATAGAAAAAAAAGGGCAATAATAAATTTATTTCCATAGTTTTTAACACTATAAAAATGTATTAAATTCTGTTATTTGACATTGTATGAAACGAAGGGATGCTGTAAAATCGATAAGTATTGTCACTGTGGCAAAAAAAAAGTTCTAATAAAACAGAATGAAGAATGACATTTAAAGATGAAACAATATTTGTTTCATCTAACTATGAGACAATAAATGTAAAATAAAACTGAAATCATATTGATGTCATTAAATAATTAAAATTGTAATCAAGCAAATAAAGCATTTGTATGCACCTCATCTTGCATACAAAATTTACAGCTTTTAAAAATTTCGTGTTCCGCTTATATAAAAATAAGTAATTACCATTTCTCTAGTTAAACTACCTCCAAATTTATTAAAGTAACTGAATTTAAGAAACGGGAACAAGTAAAATAATTAAATCCAAAGATTTTCAATTAGATTCAAATTGAGATGTACGTCGCTCACTTTAGATCAGCAAAATTTTTAGAACATTCATAATCATCAACGATTGCATTGTTGGGAGACATGTAATATTATTCTTTACAATGAAAACAAGTTTTCACAACGTAAATATCATTATAGGAATTAAAACTTCTCATTCCAGGGTCATACATTCACCACAAAACACTGCCCCTAGAAGTGTAATAGCCCATTCCCTTAACTAAGATGATTCCACCTTGGAACATTAGATATTTGATGATATTCTGGGAAATACTACCCTACCTTGTGTTCTTTAAACTCATACTAATTGTCATCAGGTTGCAGATAAAATATGGTTTCTCCGTTAGTATAACATTGCTAGTCAGAAATAGCCCATATTTATAAACAATATTTTGCCTCCTGGAAGAAATCGATATATATCTTATTTAGAAACAAATTGCATCATTGCTCTAAACACCTTTTATGCCTTATATGTAATTTTTGTAAGCTCTCATAATTCTGCATTCTTAGTCGACAGATTTGTTTGTATATTTCTCGATACAAAATTATCATTGGTTGTTAAGGAAAATTTTTTAAATCTTCTACTTCTAACATAATGATAGAAAGCTGTTTTGTGTGAGGGAAATATAAATGTTACTTTTATAAACTAATTTTTAAAAAATAGATATGGTCTCTGTTTATTAATATGAATTAAGAAATTTCATTCTTCACTATAATGCAGTTGCTTTTGTTTGAAGGATTTAATCAGAAGAAATAGGCTATCGAAGAATTAATGCGATGAAATACCCCAAAAATATCAAATTTTAATATTTTGTAGCTCATAATTTCGAACCAATAATGCGATCTAAAGTGAGTCAACTTTACGCTTAGATCACACGCATTTAGTAAACATAAAAGATAAAAATTATTGTATACCATCCTCAGTCGTCATTGTAATATTATACAGACGAACTAGAGACATGGTAGCCTAATTGGTTAGGGTTTTAGTATAGCAATCGTCAAGTGGTGGATTCGATTCCCGACCGACTAAAGATTTTCCTGTTCATTAATGGTGACTGGGGCAATTAAATTGTGTCGTGGTCGCAATGTCTTTTATGTTCCCATTCCAAATTAATATCTCTGGGTTGTTAGGAACCAGGCTTTGGGTCTTCTCTGGCTTTCTATCTCTGAATTGGAAGACCCAAATGGTGCTGCCATCTTTGATCCAAAGTTTTACTTCTACCCTCGTGAAGAGATGCTCTATTTAAAAACGAAAGACGATCTTTCTGACTTCATTCGCCCATTCGCAGACGGCTAAGCTTACCCATGTGTCATAAAGTAACAACATGAACACAGAAGAAATGGTATTCAGATTTTAATTTAAAATTGATTGCTCATAATGATTAGCATAATTACATATCTTATGCTTTAATGCAAGTCTCCCAAGTTGCTTTCATCGAGTAAAAATTAATAAAGCCATTTCTTTAACATCTTAAACTAAAATCAAATGAAAATGGCTTCTATACAGAAGAATCGAAATTGCTCAATTCAAGTTCATAATATTTCATTTATTATTTTGAATCCATTGAAAGAATTCTAGACTTTAATGTAAAAAAAAGTAAATGAGTCTCTTAGCTCCGGAAACCGGAATTAAAATGCAATGTGTAGGTATACTTACAATGAGAAAATCCATTTCCCAAAACGATGTGGGAAAGAGTGAAAACTTATTTCGAAAGATTTGATTAAATCTGGCGGCGTCATTAAAAGGAAAGGGAATTTTATCCAAGACGAAGAATACTTGGTATTGGTATTCTGTGTCGGTAGAATTTACTTTGAAGTTTTGTTTCTTTCTTCCTCACTGTCTAACATTACTGCTACCATTCGTTGCATTCAATTAATTTTTGGTGCCGACTGTTTGAAAATTTTAAGTTAACGTTTCAATTTCAATAGATTAGAAGAAGTTCTAGTAGAACTTGAAGAAATTTAATTTTAGTATTTCTGCATTTATATGTTTACTAAATTTATGAAACAATATATTATTGATTACATGATTATTTTATAAAGCCTTGCTAAATCTCCTCCGCGATACTGTTTTATCAGGATTTTTATAAATCTACTAATAAATATCTAAATATAATAAATTAATATATGGGTTTATTAATACAATTGCTTAATTACATTTAACAAAACCTAAAAGAAAACGATTTCCACAATAAAATTTGCTTATAATATAACATAGTAAATATCAATTTAACAATATATGTCATAATATTCTATCACAGCTTTAAATTTTTTACTACATTTCCACATTTATTCAGTATGATGTATTATAATTGCCAATGATGTATTTTAAATTTTCAGTTAACTTTGAGCTTAATATTTGCATCGCCTCATACCAAATCACATAAATATGGGCTTACTTTAAACATAATTATTTATCCTTAATATGTTCATCTATAAATTCTAGCTATTTGTTGTTGTTGTTGTAACTAATGAAACTTGGCGAAGCCAAGGTTGCCCGTCTCGGACTGGGCGAATGAAGTCAAAAAGAGCGTCTTCCGTTTTTGAACAGAGCACCTCCCAACGAGGATGGAAGTACAACGTTGGACCAAAATTGGCAGCACCCTCTAGGTCTTTCAATTTAGAGATAGAAATCCAGAGAAGATCCAAAGCTTGGCTCCTAACAATAATTTCTTTGCTCCCACCTACAAAGTTATTGGGTTGTTCGGAAAGTCATTTCATTTTTTCCTCCTGAATCAGTTTTTTGCTAAAGGAAACCAACCATTTTATGAGTATGAAATCAATCTACAACCAGAAAGATAGTAAAAGGTATTGGACTAGAATTGACAATATATAATTCAATAAATAAAATATTTTTTCTCTATATGTTTTTCATTTTCATATAAAACAAAATGACTTTCCGAACAATCCAAAAGATAACGGAATGCAACAATGTCGTCTTTATAAACGAGTTCTGTTACTGTATTCAACATTCTGATAAGTGCACAAAGAATTTGAGAAGTACGGTCGTCTTTTGGTTACTTTCGATATGGCCATAGTAACTTTCTTTATGATGTGATTGTACTGGCAGCCTTTGGGTAAGCAACATGCGCATCTTTACTTCGGATAAAAGATAATTTTAATGGAGATTTTTTATTTCTGACATCTTAAAGACATTAATTGTGCCCGATTTTCAAGTCCAGTGAAACTTCATCTTTCAAAAATAGTAAAAGGATCATATATAGCACGTCATGTTCTGATCTTCCTTGATACAGAAGGCATTCGATTCTTGTCTGGGTTTTCACGGTCTCAAGACTCTTATCAACTGAACACATTTAATTATGGCTTTTGTGGAAGACTGCATTGCCAACCCTCTCAAATTGCTATAGTTGATAAAGTAGGGATATATGCTTAAAGAAGTCCTGATGGAATTGCTTGTTTCTGTCATCCAAATCTAGTTCGACTAAATATCAAATCTAGGGTTGTTGTACCTAACAGAGAGGGAAAGTCTTACTACTAATTCCACACTCCTTCAAATCCCTAAACTGCTTGAAAATTTAATAGTTTTGCAATTATGTCTTAATGCTGTACTATTTACATACAAGGAAAATATTTTTATTTGCTTTGCTTCATAGTGTTAACTAAAGCAGCAGTTATTTTTTATCATAATTTTACAAGATATCCTCTGAAAGAAATGAAATTCGGAAATGAGGTACATTATTATTTTGTTCTTAAACTATGACGAAAGCATTGTTGACCAAAAATGAATACAATGCTTACAATACAGGATGAAACAAAACACATAATATATATATATTTATATAAATATATATATATATATATATATAGATATATATAAATATATTATATATATATATATATATGGATTGTTTTTATTCTTTGACGAGATTCTATCAGAAAACGTGAAAATTCTACGCCAACGCTCAACCAATTTTGCCACCGCAAGACCAATTATTCATTTCACTATATTCCAAAATTTCCTTTATAAATATTTTTTGTTTATTATTTTAAATTAGAAAAAAAATCTCTCTCCCTCTCTCACACATACATACTTTCCATCTCCCTCACTAATTATTTCAAAACCACAAAGTTGAATTTTAGAAGGAAGTAATAAATTCATTTACAAGATAATAAAAATAAATAAATGCAAGAATGTAAGAAATGTATACATAAAGATAGTAATTGTTAATGCCAACAGATAACAACCCAACACAATAATATATTTTTCTTCCATTTAAATTAAAATTTGTTAGTTAAATTTAATTAATGAATAATTATTTGAAAAAACTGTATCAATATTAAGTGTCATTCACCTTAGGTTTAAAACAATATATATATATATATATATATATATATATATATATATATATATATTATAAAGTGTGGACTAATAGTAGGAAATGAAAAGGGGTATTATTGAAGTCATAGTATCCTTACATCTCATTGTTTCTTCAAAAGATGTAAAGAGAGACATGTAGAGAAGTAGAGAGTCACAAGTTGTAGAGAATCACAAAAATGAAAGATTTAACATTTTTAAATAAATGATTCTTTCCCAGTTTTTATTTTTACTCTATTATTTTTAGAATAAAATGATAGAGATAATTTGCATCCTTTATACACATACTTCTATTATTTTTCGATATCCGTGCAAAAGAAGAGTTGTAATAACTAGATTAGAAAAATAATTATCTGTAAATAAAAGTAAAGCTTTGTAACAAGCATCTTTTCCTTCATAAATATAAGTTCTTTTATATCTATAAAAGGAATAAAAGAACGAAGGAAACGAATATTTTGGAATTTGAATATTTCTCTATTTTGTCTTTAACATCATGGATTTATTTTGTTTTCAAAAGAAATAAAAATAAATTTTTAATTTACGACAAAAGTTATGCTTTTATTTTATATTCATAATATAAAAGTGATTTTTCCTGGAAAGTTTCAAGTAAAGTTCTTAATTTTACCTGAATAAGATGAAATGGAAACTATTAGAAATCAAATTTAATGGAAACTACTAGAAATCAAATTATATTAAAATATTATGATCTTAATTCATAACATTATATTACTTTAAGAATAAAACAAATAACATTTTAAATTAATTTAGGTATTATTTTGATTTTCAGCATTAGAAACTATTTTTAAAAGTATGATATTTGGTGTTAATCGTATTTTATAATCCAATTTAACTTTATTTCGGTGTTATATCATTCTTTCGAAGCAAAAAAGAGGTGAATTTAGTTTTACGACATATTTTATCTCTTCAAAGATTTACGATTCTCTCTCTAAATAGTAAACTTATCCTTGTTATTTTTAATGTTGCAATAACTTTTCAACTTTATTAGATTTCTATGAAACTTGTTGAATTTTATAACTGTTAAAACGGAAAAATTCTGAAACCTCATTTAGTAAACGAAACACTTTTTATTCAATATTTTCACATTTTATGCCAATTTCTTCTGGGTTCATACATTTTCTCACTATTTTATTACATTTTTACTTTTATTGAATTTTTACCACTGTATTAAGTAATTAAGCATTTAATTATTTTCTTCTAATTTTGATAATAATTTATTATCAATTTGCAATACACCAATCATGTACATTGCATATACGTTAAAAATACGAATTTTAGATCTTATGTAATCAAATATTACATTGCTGTTTGAATTACCGCATTTTAATTTTATTGATTATTTTTCAAGTTTGATAGAATGTATTTGCAGACGTTTGAATACAAATGTTTAGATGTATATATAATACAAGGCAGATAGAAATTACATGAAAAAAATAACTAGAATCGCTCATTCTTACTTTTTCTAATTTATGTTTTACTTTTTTCAAATTAACAAATCGGTACCACTGCTACTATTTTTTTATTTATATTTTCTAAAAAAAGTAAAAAATATAAAATAGATCCAAGCGGATACAATTTTAGACCTGGTTGATCAGGACGAGTAATCAGTACTCTGTAACTTCGAAATGCCAAACACCCGTCTTTTCTAATAAGAAATGAACAGATTAGGGAAAAACCTAGGCCAGAAATATTTATTTGGAAATCTGAAAAGGCTCTCCGGCTTCTTAACACGCTCCTTTTTCAGACAAAACGGACGCTTTTTGGTTTCATATTTTTATATACTTAAAGAAATTAACTGCAATTGAATTAGCGGAACGATGCGTACGAAAACTCTTTGGTAATTTGCTCTGTAGTCTAATATCATTACAATAATGTTGTCAATATATTCTTATAATAGCTGTTTGAAAAGAAAGCTTGTTTTGTTCTTGTTTTATAAGTATTCGACACCCTTCATGAAATTGCAAATGATAGAAATTTAACTGATGTCAAACATACTTAGAACGAATGTTTGTCTATCATAAAAGTAAATGT